>JAJJKM010003825.1:0-11046 GCA_023805625.1 Epidinium cattanei
TGGAAAAAATGAGCAAATTATTTGTACTTTTTGTCCAGAAAAAGAAAAAAATTACAAAGAGAAAATGATATTAACTTATGATGAAACTGATCATATTATAAATATATATGGAAAAAGTAAAAACGATGCAGTTGACATATCACCAAAAATATTAGAAATGGAACCTGCCTATATAACCCTTCATACAGAAAAAACTGTCACAATTACAAATGATACTGGAGTCCCTATTGATTTCGTATGGAAACAATTTGAATCAAAAGAAAAAGAAGAAGAAGCAAAACAAAAAGTCTTCCAGAACTTATCAAAGCAAGAGCAAGAAGAAAAAATATTAAATGAATTACAACATACTTATGAAGAAAATCCTTATGAAGATGATACCTCCATTGACTTAGAAGATTCTTATGATGAGGATGAAATTATTAGAATGAATGAAAGAAATCATTTAAAGAATCAGAATATTATTGCTAGAAGATTTGAAAAAATTAAAAAAAGTTTAAATGAAGATCAAATGTGCTTTGAACATCCAAACTTTATTATTGAAACATTAACAGGAAAAGTATGGCCTAATACTAAATCAACAATTACTGTAACTTTCAGACCAGATGAAGCCAGAGATTATAAAGAAATATTTGCTTATTTAGATGTTACCGGAAGTGAAAAAAGAATCAAATTAGAATTAAGAGGAAGAGGTATAGGGCCCAAAGCCCGTGTTAATAATCCTGAATTTAACTTATATGATGTCCCCATCACTCACCAAATTCCTTTAGAGCCAAAATTAATTATTTATAACATAGGAGTTATACCATGTGAATTCACCATTGAAATGCCTGGAACTCCATGCGGAAAACAATTCATTTTTGATAAGGTATCAGGAGTTATTCCTCCCAGAGATGAAAAATCAACTGGTGAGCAAATTATTCCAATCATTTTCAAAGCTGAAAGATTAGGAGAATTCAGTGAAAAGTTCAATATCAAAATTGGTAAAAGTAAAGATAGTATTCCTATAGTATTCAAAGGACATGTCATTGCCCCATATTGTAGATTTAATGTTGAAAGAATAGATTTTGAAAAAGTATCTATGGGATTTGATAAAAAACAATCAGTTTCATTATTTAATGAGAGTGATGTAGATATAGAATATAGATTAAGAATTGCAACTGATAGTCAAGATAATGATAAAGCTATGGAAACAGTTTTTGAAATTAACCCAAAAGAAGGAAGAGTCGAAAGAAAGAAGAAACAAGATATAGATATTACTTTTAGACCTGATAAGGAAAGACCATATGATATAGTTGTTTTATTAGATATGATCGGTATAGGTTTCGATATGTTGACCCTACCAGTTAGTGGTATATGTGAAGTCCCAGAAGTTGAGATCACCCCTATGGAATTATTAGATTTCGGAAATGTATACTTAAAACAAGAAGTAACTTTGCCTATAAAATTACATAATACTTCCAGTTTATTAAGTACTCAATTTAAAATAAATAAACAAGATGATCAATCAAAAGGATATGGTGAACTTACTTGTGATCAACAAAGTGGTCAAATTGCCCCAGAGCAAACTGTCATTTTAAATGTAAAATTAATTCCAAAAAAATTAAATCAATTAAGATTAAAATTAGAAATTGATTGTAAAACAAAAGGATATAATCCAAGAGAAAAAGAAAATAATTATATTACATCTATAACTGTAATAGCTATGAGCAAAGGTCCTGATGTAATATTCTTAAAGGAAGGAATGAATATTCCCAGTTATAAAGATACAAAAGCAATAAAAGAAATACAAAGCCAAGAAAATTATGTCGACTTTGGAACTGTTCCAACTTTAAAGGAGAAACCAATGACTATTTTATTAAAGAATATATCACCTATAGAAGCTACATATACAGCCTTTATGAAAACTCCAGGAAGTATTTTCTATGTAAAAGATCCTAAAGGAAAAATAAAAGCTGATGAAAAAAAAGAAGTTATAATTTATTGTAAGCCAGATGAACAACAAAAATTCATAGAAACATTATATTTCAAAATTGAAGACAGTGATGGATTTGAGGTTACACTAAGAGCCTCGGGAGAAGGTACTACCATCGTTCCTACCCAAGATATGAAAGTTATTGATTTCGGTATTATATTCACTTGTAGAGATGAAAAAAAGACTATAACTTTTGAAAACAGAGGAAGAAGTGATCAAATTATATCATTTGTATCAAAAAAACCAAAAAAGAAACCCCAAGATGAAAAGAAAGAAAATCAAAAGAAGAAAAATGATACTGAAGAAGAATTAGAAGTATTTAAATTCTTAAAAGGATGTCCTAAAAGATCATTACCTTCTAGAAAAAAAGGAGAAATGGTCCTATTTGCAAATTCCCCAAAACCAGGAGAAATAAAAGCTGTCTATGGAGTCCATTGCTACAAAGCCACTGATAACAATGGTCCTGAAATTTGGGAAGTCGAATTTAGAGCAGTTTTTATCGACCCTCATTTGGAGTTTAATCCACCTAAATTATTCTATTCTTATAAAAATGATGAAGATAGTGACAAGGATACAATTTATAAACCTTTAACTATTAAAAATGCTTCTTTATTAGAAGCTGATTTTACTATAAAAACAGAAGAACCATTTTCTATAAAAGAAAACACTTTCAAAATAGCTAAAAATGACTCTGTGCAAATTAAGGTATATTTCGACCCTAGTTCTAATAAAAAGAAAAAAAGAATTGAAACATTCGAAGGAAAACTTATATTTAAACATAATAATCATGAAAAAGTTGAAGAATTAAAAATGACAGTCCAAATCAATTTCCCTAATATTAAAAATTTACCTAATGAATTATATTTCGGATGTCTTCTAAATGACACATTTACAAAAAAAACTATAAAATTAGAAAGAGATACATCAAGTGATTTAGATGTTATATATGAATGGGAATTAATTGAGTTAGAAAATTCATATGAAAGCTTAAAAAGAGGAAAAAATGTCACAAGAAGAATCCCACTTAATGAAGTATTTAGTATAGTACCAATGAATGGAAGATTAAAAAAAGGAGAATTAGAAAGTGAAGAAGTTACTATTACATTTTCCCCTGGGCCAAACCAAAGGTATACCGCCATCGCAAGATGCCTGGTAGAGGGAGGACCTGAGTATGATTTGAAATTAATCGGTGAAGCAAGTGAAATAAAATATAAAATTCAAGTCAATGAAGATATATATGATTCAAACAAAAAAGAATTTTCTATAAAATATGGTGAAGTACCTTTCAATACTTCATCCAAAGTAGAAATGTTTATAAAAAATGAAGGAGAAGTCCCATTCGATTATAGAATAACTTATAAAACAGATAAATTGAGATACTTATCTTTAACCAACGCAATAGATTCTGTAAATAAAGGTGAAAGTAAAAAAATCCTTATAGAAGTTATACCAGGTGTTCCTGATAAATTAGATGATGAAATTATAGTTGAAATTGCTCACTTTGAACCACATCGTATCAAAATAAAAGCTGTAGGATATTATTCTGGTATAGTTTTATCTTCACCATTAATAAGAGATGAAGAAAATTACCAAAAAATGTTTGAAGAAACTAAAACTGAATATGCTAATAGAAGAAAAGCTTTAGATGATTATTTCCCAAAATCAAGACAAAATATAAAAAGAAGTGTTATGACTGTAAGCAATGTAAATGAAATAAATAATCCAGATGTAACAAATAATACATTATATGAATTCGACGTTAACAGAAACCTCTTATGTGATAAAATAATAGATAAAATGTCAAAAGGAGAAATAGCTGCTAACTTAAATAACAACAATCAAACTTCAATATATGCCCCAGGCAAACAACAAGCCAAGAATTTAACTGCTGGAACAGCTGCCTATAGAGAAAGTCAATTAGCTGGTTATATGAAAGATTTAGTCATTGCTGAATATCATGTATCTTTCGGTAACATAGTAGCCACTCATAAAGGAGTAGTTTCTTTCAAAGTTATAAATGTAAATAAAGGAAATATTAATTTATATATTGACAAAAAAGATTTAAGTGCAAAAGGATATTCCATAGTTAACGGAACAAATAATGATAAATGCACCATTGAAGAAGGAAAAAGTTTAACTATTACGGTATATCATATAACTAATAATATAAATGCTAATATAGATGTTAACAATACAATGAAAATATATTTAGAAAGTGGTGAAGTTTATTTGATTCATTTGCATTCATTCGTTGCTATTCCTAATCTATCATTAAATACCCAATTATTGGATATGGGAAGAGTATATTTAGGAAGAAAAAAAATAATGAAATTTAGAATTGAAAACATCAGCAAAGTTGACTGTTACTGGACAGTTTCATGTAAAGATATGCAAGGTAAAAAAGATAAAGAAGAGAAAAAGGAAGAAAAAGCTGCATTTGATATATTCCCCAAAGATGGAAAACTAGCCCCAGGTAAAAAATTAACTTTAACAACTACATTTGTTCCTCTTAAGAAAAAGAAATATCAAGCCAGATTTGTCTTTTCAATAACTGATAACACTAAAAATATTGAAGCTATTGTAAAAGGTAATAGTGAAGTTTTAGATTTATTGATAACTCCTAATGAATTCAAAATTGGGCCAATTTTACCTTATTATAAATATGGATTTGCCGAAATTGAAATCAAAAATCCAAATGACTCAAAAATTGAAGTTTATTCAACTGATTTTGATAAAAAATATAAAGAAGAAGAAAACATATTAAGATATTATAGAAATTTCATAAAGAATCCAGATGATAAAATAGATATAAAAATAAGAGAAGCAGGTGAGCCTATATGGGGTAAGTTCCAAGGGTTCAACACTAAATTAAATGAAAAAATAGAAAAATTCAAAGAATATACAGATGAATACTTAAAAAGTGTCAATGAGCAATTTGAAAATCTCTTTACACCAAATCACCAGGAAAAAATATCATTATTAGTAGAGGCAATGGAAGATGAAATAAATGTCAAAATTCCTCCAGCAATAGATAAAAAAGATAGAGTCAATGTTGTTTTATTAGGTCCTGAGAAAAGTGGTAAAACTTCCATAATTAGACAACAAATGGCTAAACAATTCAGAGGAGTTGTTTCTATCAAAAATTTATTACAATGGAATTTAGATAATGGCCATCCTGACTTCACTGAAAGAATTGAAAAATATAAAGAAGAAAAAAAGAAAGAATTTGACGAATTAAAAGTAGCCCATGATAAATTAGTAAAACAAGCAAAAACAAATAAAAAATTAGTTGTGCCAGATCCCCCAAGTGAAAATATGTATAATAATGTTTCAAAAGAGATCTTTAATGAACTTTTACAAAATAGATTAAATGAACAAGATTGCGGTATAGGTGTTGTCTTTGATGATTTAACAACAGAATTATTAGATAGTCCTGAAACAATTTTAGAATATTTAGAAGACTTCTTTGTTGATGAAAACTTATATTTAGCATACTTCGATTTCCCAAAGGACAAAGAAGGATTAGATGTCTGTCACTATATTGATTGGGTCAATTATATCGAAGAATTATCTCCAGAATATATCAAAGCACAGAAAAAATTAATCAAAAAGAAAGTTCAAGCATCCCCCGTCAAGAAACCAGCTGATTCCTCCCCTAAAAAAGATGACGAAAAAGCCCAAACTCAAACAGAAGTGAAAAAATCTGATAAAAAAAGTAATAAAAAAGAAAAAGAACAAAAAAATGTTAAAGAAGAAAAAAAACCAGCAATTAATCCTGAAGTTGTCAAAAAGTTTAATGAAATGTTTGAAACCTTCTCAAAAGAAAATGTTCCATTAAATAGTGTTGCAAATTCTGCTCCTAAAGAATTAACTCCTGAAGAAAAAGCAGAATATGAAGCTTTTGTTGAAAGAATGAAAAATAAATTTAATGAATTATATGATAAAAGAGTTAATCCTCCTAAAGAAGAACCACAAGAAGAAGAAGAAAAAGAAGATGAAAAAGATAAAGATAAGAAAAAAGATAAGAAAAAAGATGACAAAAAAGATGAAAAAAAAGATGATAAAAAAGATAAGAAAAACGAATAAAAGAAATATGATAAAATAGAAGAAAAAAAAGATGACAAAAAGAAAGAAGAGACAACTGAACCTCCAGCAGAAAAGGAGGGGGCACCCCAAGAACCACCTGTAGAACTTCCTAAATTTGAGATGGAAAGAAAAGTTGTTCCAATAATGTTTGAAAATTGTATTCCTCAATTGTTGCAAAGTTATTTGAAAGTTATTCCTGATCCTAAATTACATGATCCAGAAGAATTACCAATTCCTCCTGATGAAGAATATCAAACCATTAAAAGGCCAAGCATAAGACCTAAGCATGAAATGCTTGAAAACTTCACATTAAAAAGTGTTAATGAAAAATATAGAGAATTACCATTTGAAGAATTATTAGAAAAGATAAAAGAAAATGATAAGAAAAAAGAAGAATATCTAAAAAAGAAAGAAGCAGAAAATGCAGACCCTAAAGGAAAGAAAAAAGCCCCACCTAAAAAGGACCCCAAGGCACCAGCAGGTGAAGAAGAATTTGTCCCAGAAGAAATATTGGAAGATAATGCCAGATGGGTAATAGAACCAAATGCAACAGCAAAAGCAATAGTTTGCTTCTTCTGTAAAGATGTAAGTCAAAAAACCCAAGATTTCTTATTTGAAGTAATGACTTATCCTCCAGTTGAATATAAAATTAAAGTAACAGGACAAAGTGAATATCCATCTATGACTACAATAACATCAAGACCTAAACAAGGAACAATCAACTTAAAAGGACTTAATAGAAAATATGAAGAAGATTTCGGCTACATTTTGATAACAAATGATCCAAACAGAGAATTAGAAAAATATAAAGCAACCAATAGAAAAACTTTACGTTTCACCAACAATGGAAAATATGATTTAAAAGTAGATTTCACATTTTTATCAAGCATGAACTTTGATGGCTTAGGCTTTAAATTGCCATATATACCTGGACAATCAACCGATCCTAATTTTGAAGCTAATCAAGATCCAAAAGCCAAAGGTGCTAAACCACCTAAAAAAGGTGAATCATCTGGAGAACAAAAAACACCATTTTTATTACCAAAATCTTCTTTAGAAGTAAAAATAGGACAAACTGCTGAATTAGATGTATATGCTTTTCCATTAAAACAAACTGAATATAAAGATGAATTAATATGTTTAATCGAAGATAACCCTATTCCTACACGAGTATTACTTACTTGCAAAGGAGCTGAGCCTAAAGTAGATTTAGAATCTGATAATATTGAATTTGAAAAACTAGTTATCAACCAATCAAGAACAAAATATCTAAAAATGAAAAATGTAAGTGAAGTTAATTGCAAGTGGACTTTAACCGGGCTTGAATCATTGCCCCCTGTGTTCAAAATTGAGCCTCTGAACGGTATTATTGAAAAAGGAAAAGAAGTTTCAATTGCAGTTACTTTCTGTAGTGAAAAGCAAGATAAATTTGCATTCCAATTTAATTTAGATATTGAAGACAATTTGGGATATGGAGTAAAAATAGATCCTAAGCCTATTAAATTAAGTGCTGAAGCATTTGAAGTATCAGTAGATTTAGTCATAGATAATGAGGCCAAAATAATCGATTTCGGAAATGTAAAAGTAAAAGAACCAAAATCATTCCCATTTATGTTAAAAAATCTAGGTATATATAAAATAACTTACAAATTTGAAATAATGAAAAAATTATGGCAAGAACTATTCAGATTCGAACCTACAGAAGGTGTCATAGAGCCAGGAAAAGAAGCAAATATATATGCAATATTTAATAGATATAATAAAGATATAAACATTTCTCCACAAAGAAATTCCAGTGAAATAAAATTATCAATATTCGAAGGAGAAAAAGGCAGCAAAAATAAAGATTTAAATATATTTGTAAATGTCGCCTCTTACTTCAGTAAATATTCTATAAATCCCCCAAAAAGTATTAACTTTGGTTCTTTGCAATATAATGAAAGTGCTACTAGATCTATAGAAATAAGAAATGAAGGTCAATTTGATTTTAATTATGAAATATTTGAATATTTACAAGATATAAATAAAATGAAGGCTATCAAAGAAGAAAAAGATAAAAAAGAAATCGAAGAACAAAAAAGAAAAGAACAAGAATTAAAAGAATTGTCCGAAGGAGGAGGAAAAGGAAAAAAACAAGATAAAAAACCAAAAGTTGAAGAAAAGAAAAAACCTGGAAAAGGGGGTCCAAATGAAGATGTATTAACAATAGGTAAATATCAAATAAAGAACTTCAAAGGTGTCATAGCACCAGGTAGTTCAGCTAAAATTGATGTTATATTTAATGCAGAAGGACAACAATTCTGCAGTGCTAATTTAGCCATTGATATCCAAGGAAGGCAACCTGAAGATAATCCACTAGGTATTCCATTTGATTTGGTGGCCGAAAGTTGCATACCAGGTATTGAAACTCAAGATTTTGATAGCATATTTGAAGAGCAGACAGTCTTACCTAGTATAAGTCCTGATATTAATAGACAAAATGTAATTACAAGTGGAATTTATGGAGTTGTTGAAAAAGTATTTTGGTTTGGAACTATAATCGCTAGTAAAAATCCAAATGGAGTAAGTGAAAGATTTAAATTAATAAATAATAATAAAATACCCTGCACTGTTAATATCAATGTCAAACCTAGAACTAATAGTAAATCAGAAGGATTCGCTTTCAGCACTTCATCTAATGCCCCAATTAAAATATATCCAGGTGAAAGTCAATATGTTACTGTTACTTTCACTCCAACTACCGTTATGCCATATAGTGGATTATTTGAAGCAGTAGTAGAAGGGGGTAGTGATCAAAAGACTGGAGCCCTAAGATTCGAACTAAGAGGAGAGGGAACTTTGCCCACATTATTATTAGAATCACCTAATGAATTTGATAACGATGGAAATCCAATTCTTAAATTCAAGAGAACAAGATTAAATAAAAGTGCTATGGGTCAAATTGTATTAAAAAATGAAGGTGTAGTACCAGCCACTGTTAAGTTTGAGCCATTAGTACATGACTGCTTTAGCTTTGAATCATCAACAACAGCTACAATTCAACCTAAGAAATATCAAGCTTTTGATGTTAAATTTAATCCCCATCATGAAAAAACTGAAAAAGCTATTATTCAATATCAGACAATGTTCAATCCTTATGAAAAACCAAAATTAAATATTATGGGTGAAGGATACTTTGAGCCTGTTAGTATTGAAGGATTAATCAATGAAGTTGAATTAAAATTCGGAGACGTCTGTGTAAATACAGAAAAAATATTAAATATAACTATTATTAATAACAGTGATAATCACTTCAGATTCAATTTTGTTAATAATTTAGAACCTGTGTTAGTATTTTATCCTACTTTCGGATTTTTATTAGCTCATACACAAAAAGAAATTCAAATTAAATTCTGCAGTAAAGAGACTGTTAAATATATTTTAAAAGATCTATTTATAGAACTAAAACAATTTACATTTAAAGAAGGCGTAAGTGAAACTGATTGGGATGAAAGCATGAAAACATTAAAAAAAGTAACAGCAAGTCAACAACAAGCCATATTAGAAAAAAGAAAAGAAGATGCCCAAAAAAGAAAAGATGAACATGAAGCTTTAATTAATCAATTAACAAATGTAAAAGGAGGAAAACCCCCCGCAAAACCAAAAGAAACCAAAAAAGATGCTAAAGGGGGAAAGCCAGGAGAAAAAAGCCCCGCCCAAGAAGAAAATAATGAAGAAGCTGACATAGATATTGAAGAAACAAACCCAGAACCAGAAGTAAATATTGTGGATAAAAGCGAAAAATATTTACCAGTAAAAGTAACTGTTATTAGTGATTATGCCAAATATGAATGCAAAATAAAAGAAATTCGTTTCAAGCCTACAGTAATGTTCGGTACAAGAAAATTCGATTTCCAATTAAGAAATGCTTCCATGACCGCCCTTAATTATAAATTTTCATTTACAAATCCAAATCCATCTTTACCAGCATATGCTTCTAATAACCTATTGACTTCATATGATAAGACATTGACCCCCCAAGATAATGCCGGTGGAGCATTCTCAATTAGTCCTCAACAGGGAACCATCCCAGCTCAAAGTGATGAGATTATAACCTTAAGATTTAGTCCTTTAGAAATTGACGAATTTAACTTTAAAAGAATATTGCATTGTAACATAAAAGATTTAGATCCAAGTTTAAAGCCTTTACAAATTGAACTTAGTGGTGATGCTGAAAGACCTTTGTGTCATTTTGAAATACAGAGTGGAATCAAAAGAGAAAATGGCTCAACTATATTAGAATTCGAAAGCGTAGGTATGATGATCAAAAATACTGTAAGATTCTTTGCATTAAACCCAACAAATCAAGGATATGAATTTGAATGGGAGCAACCAGATGAAGATTTAATTCCAAATATTAATAAAGTATTTAAATGCTTAACTCCTAAAGGTATCATTTACTCAGGTAAAAAGTTTGAAATGGTATTTGAATATACACCAAATAGTTTAGGACATCATGAAGCCTTTTGGAATTTCAAAATATTAAATGAAAACCAAATTCATAAATTCACTTGTCATGGAATAACCAGAGAACCTATGATCTTATTCAATGTTGGTAAAATTAACTTTGGTCCTTTATTACTAGGAGGAAGACAAAAGGAAACCATACAAATAATTAATGAAGAGCATATACCTTATAAATTCTCATTTGATAAAGAAAGCATTAAAGGAAATGTGTCTTATGGTGATAGTCTTTTTGTAACTCCAATAAGTGGTACTTTACAACCTAAAAGTAGTAGTAAAGTTGATATAACATTTATGCCAAGAGTTGAAAAAGAATTTAACTATAATTTATCTTTAAGAATTAAACAAAGATTAAAACCTTTAACATTAAATGTAAAAGGTGTAGGATATACTATAGTTCATGGTGTATACTTAGATAACAAACCAGAAATGAAATTGTTGAAAAATAAAGAATATCCAATTGATTTCGGTGAATTCTTTATTAA
>JAJJKM010003826.1:0-11023 GCA_023805625.1 Epidinium cattanei
TTATTCCAGATAATTTGCTTGAACAAGGTAATTAAATATTTCATTATTATATTGAAATTATTACCTTATTTTTAAAATAAAGTCCAACTCTCATTTTATTTTATTTAATAAAAGTTAATTTAATTATTTTTATAAATAAATAAAATTTTATTTTAGATTTTTCAACTCAAAGTAAATTCAGTATTTTGAACTATTAAATATTATTCAAATATATATATCATAAACTAAGAAAAAGAAATACTTCAAAATATAAATATTATGTACTATTATTTCATTATTCTTTTAGTTAAAATAAATTAATTGGAAATAAATTTCTGGGTTTATAGTATTTACTTTAATCCATTAATAAAAGCAATAATTTATTTAATCCAACATCAACCAACTTTTCATTTGATTCAAATAAAAATAATAGAGACAATAATAAAAATAATGTCCAAAATTTAAATCAAGGGGGACTACCATTATTCCACAGTCCCGAGCTCCAATATCCATCACAAATTAATACCATAACAAAAGGAGAAAATAGCACAATTGAACATGAACAAGAAAAAAATTCATATCAAAATGTATTTACCTTTGGGAACAAAAGAGAGAATTTAAAAAGTGATCAAAAAAAAAATATTTTTTCAAGTAATTCACTATTTTCAAATAATAAAAAAGAAATATCAAATAATAATGATTCAAGCTTGTTTCTTAATCTTAATTATCAAATTAATAACCAAACCCAAGAGAAATCTCCTTTCTCTGCAGGAGGTATTTTTACAGATGGCCAAAAAAGTGAAGGTAAAATAAAATTCGGATTTTTAAATAAAAATAAAGACATTGATGATAATAAAAACGAAAAAGAAAGTAATAATAATAATAATCCATTGTTTGGCTTTGTCGAGAAAAAAAATGATGAAGAAAAAAAAGAGAATATAAATAATGACATTAAAGAAAAAGAAAAAGAAAATATTGAAGTAAAAAATGAAAATAAAAATGAAAATAAAATTATTTTTGGATTTATAGATAATAAAAAAGATAGTGATAAAAAAGAAAATATTTTTTTAAATAAAGATAATAAAGTTCTTTTTGGTTTCATTGAAAATAAAAAAGCAAGTGAAGAAAAAGAAAAATCAGAAAAAAAAGAAGAAAAAGAAGAAAATAATAATTTAGAAAAGAGTGATACAAAAGAAAATAATAATGAATTAGATAAAAGTCAAATGAATAGTAGTGAAAAAGAAGAAAGTAAAAAAGAAGTATCAATTGAAAAGGATTCATTACAAAAAAATAATTTGCAAATTAATGAAACTTCACAGAATAAAACAACTGATGTAATAATTATAAAAAAAGAAGAAAGTTTAAATAACCCAACAAATCCATTTTTATCTACTGTTAATGTATCAACTAATGTCAATAATGAATTTACTTCAAATTTAAATAAAAATAACGGTAATATTCCAAATGATAATAGAAGTACTTTAGAAAATACAAATCAACTCGTAAGTCTAAATGATTCTATTAATTCTAAAACTATAAACGAAAATAGATCAACTTTATTCAGTAATTCTGAAAATAATCCATTCTTATCAAATAAAAATGAAATAACTGTTACTTCTTTTAACACAGACAATAATAATATAAATAAAAATAATCCATTTTTATTTAATCAAAATAATAATACCATAAACCCTACAAGAGTATCAAAGTTCCCCCATCAAATAATCTATTGAAAATAATATAATATTTTAAAGTAAAAAATTTATTAAGGTTTATTTATTAGATGCTTTACTGTAATACTTCAAATGAAAATGGAAATATAAATGTAAATAATAATTTGACAAATAATAATATAAATGAGCAAAATTCTAGTTTAAGTACTCAAAATAATGTATTTTTAAAAACTGCACATAATGTTAACAATAATATATCTTCTTCTTTTTCTAATCAAAATAATAATGAAATAGCAAATAAAAACTTTTTATATTCATTCAATAGCTAATATAAATTTGATATATATTTTTTGGAAGATAAAAAGATAATGGTAATAATCCATTTTTATTTTCTACAACAAATAATACCAATAATCAATTTTCCACATCAAACACTAATAATAATGCTAATAATAATTTATCTTCAAATCAAACTTTATTCTCCTCTGAATTTAAAACAGTTACAACTACCTATTCAAACAACAATAATAGCCAGAATCCTTTCCTAGCTATACCAAGCACTAATAATTTTATGAATAACAATACCATTTCATCAAATAATCAATTTACCTCAAATACAAATAGTTCCTCAAATAATAATCCATTTCTAAATAATATCAATAATAATAATAATATTAATAGTAATGGAAGTAATAATAATCCATTTACAATGAGTTTTAATGGAAATAATAGTAATAATAATAATACCATAGGAAATAATCCTTTCATTAATAATAACCTCAACAATAATAATAACAACAGTACCACAGGAAATAATCCTTTTATAAGTAATATTAATACTTCTAATACTACTACTAATATTAGTACTTTTACTTCTAATAATAATTCTTCAAATAATAATCCATTCACTAGTAATATGATTGGCAATACAACAAATAATAGTAGTCAGTTTGCTACTAATAATTTTAATAATAATATTTCAACTAATAATCCTTTCAATGTTACAAATAATAATAATTCATCATCAAATAAACCTTTGTTTAATTTTAAATTAAGTACAAATAATAACACAAATGATGTTAATTATTTAATGCTCATATTTTAGTTCTTTTTTTTATTTACCAAAAATTTCATATTAGTACACCACTACAGAATAGTACCCCCCCATCATTTTTAGGCAAACCCAAAAAATTTAAGTTTCTGATTCGTACCCCCCTAAAAATTTTTTAAGTTTTAGTATTCTTAAGGAATATATTTTTGATATTTAATAATAAAAAATATATAGTATTTAAATTATTATTTATACGATTTATTTCAACATATTTATTTTTAAATCAATGCCTTTTCTTTTTTCAGTTTCCGTAAATTTCATATTAGTACCCCCTTGAATTTTTGTTCCTGCTCTGTAGTGCAGGGGGTACTAATATGAAATTTAGGGTATTATATTTTATGATTAGAAGGTTAATCCTTTTTTATCATGTCCTGATGGATTTAATATTGGGGGTTCGAATAATAATTTTTCAAGCGCATTTTCAATTGGATTAAATACTAAAAATAATTCTAATTCTAGCTCATTTAGTTTATTTGAGGATAACAACAGACCAAAAAAAAAGCAAGGATTTTATTTTTAAGATAAATTTAATTTAATTATATTTTTTTAAAAAATTACATTTAATATTTTTATTATATTATAGATTATTATAAGTTTTTTCTTAAATTATAAAATAATATTTTCAAATTTTAAAACACGAAAAATTAAATGATTTTTATTAATATGATAAGAATTAAAATAATTGAAATTTCTTTAAAAATTAGGTTTACAATTTTGAGATATAAAATCATTAAAAATTCATTATAATTATTTGATTAAATATCAAAATAGTCGGAATAGAACATCCCCGGTTGGGGAGAAGGTTATTTTTTTAGGGTTACGGGTTTTATTATTAATAAAATTAAAAATTTTTTTTCTCAAGAAGTTACCTGACATTTTTTAGCCCCTGACACTTCAAATAATTTTACCAGGCAGTTTTATTATGATCAAAATTTTTCAGCTACTTACCTACTATTTTATATTCATAGTTTTTAGAAATAAAGGAACGGATATTTTCAAGAATGGAATTTAAAAATTTTGATGATGGAATTTTATTTCGATGGAGATTCTATTCCAACTATTACAGTATATTTATCTGTAGATAATAAAAATAATACCATAAATGTCAACGTAACTCCCCTCTGAGCCAATTTTTTCATTTTTTTGAGTGGAGACTTATTAGAAGAAAAATTAGAGATTTTAGAATAGAAATAGAATCAATATTTTTTCTAATATTAGAGGGATTTGTCTAGGAGGATGACTTGCATTGACTTTAACGGTAGTATATTAACCTTTTATGCTCCCATATACTTCCATTATGGGAAATTTTCAATTATTACCTTTTCCTGATAAATAACATAAAGGGCTAATTACCCTAAATATTATTTATTTCCCATAAGTAGAATATAAAATTTTTTTGGAGATTATGATTAAACTTTTTTACTATCAAAGAGTATGTGCTAATAATAATATAAAGAATCATATACTTTTTCTAAGAAAAACCCCTCAAAATTTTAGAGGTGGAAGAATTATTAAATTGTGTAATTAATTTTTTATTTTAATAATTTTTATCATCATTTTCCATTTTTTCATCTTCTTTTTTTTGTTTTTCTCTCATTTCCTTGATTTTATTATACAGTTCTTCATCATCAGGGAACAATTGTTTTATGGTTTCTTCATCAATTTCCTTATTTTGCTTAACAATTTCATTAAACTTTTTAACAACTTCTTCTTTTTCTCTTTGAAACTTAATTTTGGCCTTATTTTTTTGGTCATTTATTTTCTCACATTGTTTCTTGAAAGATTCTATTTTCTGGTCCTTTTCATTAATTTCATCCATCATTAATTTGTTCCTATATTCTTGTTGTCTCTGCTTTCTCATTATAATTCTTGCCTTTTCGATATTCTTAATCTTTTCATCTTCTTTCCTTTTTATACTCTCTTTTTCACTTATTTTCTTCTTCTTGTCAAATGTTTCCTCTTGTTTCATTCTTTTATTTTCCATTTCGTTCTTTCTTATTTCTTCCTTTTCGTCCAAGTCTTTCCTGTTCTGAACTGAATTGGCATATTTGTCATTTAATTGTTTTTTCTTTTTTTGGTTAATTTCTGAATTTTCTCTGCTTATATTTTTTAGGAGATTTTCTCTATATTTTTCTTTCTCTTCGAATTCTTTTTGTCTTTTTTTCTGATTTTCTTCGGTTTGTAAAATGTGCTGATAGACATGCTCTTCTTTTTTCTGTTTCTTCTTGTGTTCTTCTTTTATTTTCTTCTGTCTCGCTTGGCTCAATTTGTCCAATTTTTCCTTTGCTTTTTTCTCTTTTTCTTCTATCTTTAATCTTAGGTCTTCAATGTCTTGATCTATTTTCTGTTTTACTTTATCTTGTCTTTCCAGGGCTTCTAAGTTCTTTTGTTTGGCACGCTTTTTATTCTCTTTGTTTATTCTTTCTTTTTCCTTATTTAATTTCTCCTCATATATCTGATGTTCAATTTCCTTCTGTTTCATCTTTTCTTCACGCTCTTTTTCTTTTTCATCAAGTAATTTCCTTCTTTCTTCCAGTTTTTCCAGTTGTTCTTTCTGTCTTTTTTGTCTTTCTTTTTTTTCTCTTTCTTCAGCCTCTTCTATATCTTTTAGTCTCTTTTCTTCTTTTTCTTGTTTTTCTCGGTTCTTTTTTTCTTTCTCTTCTTGTATTCGGTTCATTTCATCTATTCTTTTCTGTTCTTTTTTCTTAAATAGTTCCTCCTGTTCTCGCCTTGACTTGGCCAGCTGTCTTTCATATTCTTTTTCTTTTTCTCTTTGTTTTCTTTCTTTTTCCATATTTGCTTTGTTTATCATTTCTGTATTAATCTGATTCTCAATTAAAGCCTCAATATCTTGCTTTTGTCTCTTTCTTATTTTTTCTAATGATTTCTTTTCTTCTTCCTTAACTTTTTCTACTTTTTCTTTTATGTTATCCTTCTTATTTTTATTAGTTGATTCATTCTCAACTTCATTATTCTTTTCTTCTTCTTCTTTTATTATTTGCTCTCGTTCTTTTTTTACTTGATCTATTGTTTCATTTCTGAATCTTTCTTCAGCATCATAACGATATTTTATCATATTTTGTGAAAGAAGTCTTACATCATGATTTATTTGTTTGAATTCTTCTAAAGAAATTTGATATACCTTATATCCAAATTTAACTCCTCCCCATTTTTAGAACATATAATTTTTTTTTGGGGAAGGAGGGAGTTTGAATGTGAATGACTGAATATAATTATTATTTTTTTATCAATTAGCAAAGTTCATAACCCTTATAATTTAGATTGGAAATAAATAATTTTCCTTTTTTTTTGGGGGAGTTTAAATCGGAAGAGAATAAAAATTTTTAGGGGGAGTTGGAATGGGATTTATTGTAATTCAGAAGGATCTATACCCAATCTAGTACATGCCTCCAGGGTTCTGGGGCTGTTCACCATGGACCTTTTATTTGTAAAATCTGCATTCTCAATACTTATTAACTTTGTATCACAATTCTAAGAATAATCTTTAATAGGTAAAAACTGGTCCCATTCAATAAAGAGTTATTTCACTATTATAATTTGTTGCATTTTCCTATATACCCTATTCTCCATAGTCATGTCCCTGATCCTTTTGTGAGATTTTTTGGGAAATTCTGTATTTGACAATTTTTGATTAAAATTTGAGTCAGACAGAATGAGTTAAAAAAATATAAAAATGCTATCAAATAAAAATTTACCTCTTCGTGACCAGAATATAGCCATTATATTTTACAAAAATGTTTGAATTTAGGCCCAAGGACATAATAATGGAGAAAACTGTGTATCAATAATTATATTAAATTAACCTTTGGCTTTTTTACCTTTTAAGATATAAATTACCCATATGAAATCAAAGTCTTATTTACTATATGGAAAATTTTTGGAATGTAAAAGCTTGATAAAGGTATTATTATTGATTATTTATGGTTAATAATTTTTTACTCTTTGTTCAGTTTCCATTTTTTTTCTATACCATAAACTAACCTAGAGCTGGCCTTCCTCAACTTGAAATTTTCATTTTCTTTCTACAAGGACCGTGTAGTTTGCCATCCCCTAAAAAAATTGAATATCTTCCTTTCATTAAATATTAATTTATGATTTAATTTATTATTATTTTATTTTTTATCTCTCCCATTGAAGTTCCCCCCTTCAGAAAAAGGTTAGCAAAATTTATTTTAATAGAACAAACTCCAGGTCTTTTAAGGTAATTTATTTAATAATTTATAAATTCAAAACTTATAAAATTTAAAAATGAATAATATATTAAAATAATTTTTATGAATACATTAAATAATTATTTATTACAATTTTATTATTTTTTTCAATTCTAAAAAACTTTAAAAAGTGATATGAAATCCATAATTAATTTATTTTGCTTTCATTTATATTACGTAATTTTTTGGTTATTAATTTAATAAATAAAATTTTATTCAATTATATTAAATTAAAGTGAATATTCTATTATATGAATTTCTAAATTATATAAAAATCATTAAAAAATAAAATACCGTATTCCATGGAATTATTGTACCCCCCTATTCAAGATGGGTATGCACAATAATTATGTGATTTTGATATATTGAAAGTTGCTCCAAGAAGGGAGGTGCAATAATTATATGAATTTGTGTAATCTAAAATTCTCTTTGAAATTTTAAAAAATGCCTAGTTATTTCTTTTAATTTGTATATCAATAAAAAATTTTTTTGGAGTTGGGGGGTGCAATAATTAGGTGACTTTGATTTTTTGAAAATTTATTCAAAAAGGAGGGAACAATAATTGCTTAGAATTCGGTAAATCTATCTTAATTAGAGCAATTAGAAGGAACAAACTGTTAAATTTATATGTGATTAAATTTTGGATATTTGAATATTTTTATATAAAAAGTATTTGAAAAGCTTATTTAAAATAAAAATGATATAAAATATAGATAAAACAATTTTTGCCTGAAATCAAATTAATATTTATATATATGGGAATCCTTAATATAATTATGGATTTTTATAATTTATATTTTGTTTTGTTTATAAAATTATAAAGATATATATGAAATGAATTACATCATTGAATGAAAAATTATCGTAAAACCCTGATTAATATTCCCCTACTTAATCCCCCCAGAAATTTATTTTTGCAACTCAGCCAAAAACCCTTCTTAATCCCCCCATGATTTTATTAGTTATTTTATACCAAATTTATTTAGAATATCTATAATTCATTTATTTTTTTATTTTTATTTTTTTTATAACATAAACCCTACTTAATTCCCCTCCAAAAAAATCATTTCGCATTGCCCCTATGGGGTACTAATCAAGGTTTTTGATAATTACCATAAACTGATATAATTGATGAGTCCTTATCATAACAATGAATCAACAAATTTTTATTTATCCATCTAATAGCCAAATCAATATTTTTTTAAAAGACATTATTTGTGAAGTATTTAGTCCAATTAATTATAATATATATATTCCTTGGGTTCATAAAATTGATAATTTTGTAATTATATATTATGTTAAAAAAATATTCTATTCTTATTATTTAAAATAATTAAATAATTTATGGGAGGATCGATCTTATGTATTGATAATAAAATGAATATGCAAACAAAAAATCAAACGATTTTAATAAATGGATGTTCTGACGATACACATGATTCTTTTAAATACCAAAATAATTGTAATAGATCTAGTATTGAAGATAAATCAGAAATAATTTCAAGTAAATTACAAAATACACAAGTTATAGAAAATAATAATATTGTTAAACAGAAAATAATTATATCAGAACCAGTAATTGAACTAAAAGAAGGAATTGATTATGAAATCTTTAAAATAAAAGAAACAGATAAAGAAAAAGAATTACTGTAATTTAAGTTGTTTAACGATTACAGAGTATAAGAATATTTATAAAATTTTTATGAAAAAAAAAAATACTTTAAATATTTGAAAAAAATATCCCAAAAAGCCCCCTTTTTTTACTCATATTCCATTACTTTATCATGGAATATTTTCAATTTTTCAAGAAAAGTTTGTATTCCACGACAATATAAATTACAGTATTAAATAAATTATTTGATATGTTTAAAAAAAAAGAATCAACTAATAATAATGTCATAGTTAAATATAAGAATGGTGAAAAATATATAGGGGAATGGGATGCCAAACATATGAGAGAAGGTAGAGGTATCCATATTTTTAACAATAATAATATATATTTTGGATTTTGGGAAAATAACAAAATGAATGGGATAGGAAAAATGATAAAATTTTCTCAAAAAGTTGATGATTTAAATGACATTTTTGATGATAAAATATTACCTTTTTATTTTGGAAATTGGAAAAATAACTTAGAAGATGGAGAAGGTAAAGAAATATGGAAAGATAATTCTTTATATAAAGGAGAATATAAAGATGGTTTTAAACAAGGAAAAGGAATATTAATATTGCCCGATGGAACTGAATACGAAGGAGAATATTCTCATGGACAAATTGAAGGTAAAGGAAAAATGAAATATAAAGATGGTAGGATATATGAAGGAAATTGGTTAAATAATAAAATGAATGGGGAAGGAATACCATATATCTCAGATTATTTACAAAACAATCATCTTTTTCTTTTTTGGTATAGAGTATTTTATTGAGATTAATAAAAATTTAAGAAAATAATTTTGGTTAAAAAAAATATTAAAAGTCAATTTAGAAAATTAAATGAAAAAAAAGAAGGAGAATTATTTTAGCAAAAACTTTATTTTCTTGGCCAGATGGAAGATATTATAAAGGAAATTATTTGAATAATTATAAAAATGGATTCGGAGAATTTGTATGGCCCGATGGAAAAATATATAAAGGTATGTGGGCAAATGGATTGCAAAATGGAAATGGTAAATTATATAATAAAGATTATGATATCTGGATTTCAGGTATTTGGAAAGATGGTATAAGAATCAAAAAAAATGATTACACTATTCAACCAAATCATGTCCATTTTATAGAAACTTCTAAGAAAGTTTCATATCATGATATTTATAGTAAAAAAATATATAATAGCAAATTATCGAACTTTCCTCTTATTTTTGAAATTGCCAAGAATTAGTATATTTTCCTTAATTTTATAGGTAATATAAAATTGATCCCAGACATAAGGCAATATTTAGGGTAATATTAATATACTCAATTTGATTTTTGACTTAATAATTAATTTATTACTTTATTTTATAGATAGTCTTTTGTAGGATAATATGATATTGGAGACTCATTATTTAATATAGATAAAAAAAGAAATTATTGTTTTTCTTTTCATTGTAATATATCTCAAGAAAGACTAAATTAATAGAGCTTAGCTTATAAATAGTTTTAAACAAATAAATAAAATAATATAGTAAATCTTGCTCCAATTCTCTCACTATTAAATGAGGAAATAAAATTTTAAAAAAAATATTTTTTGGGAAACTTTGAACAAGATTTAATGTAATTACCTTAAAAGACTGGATATCCGGACGACCTAGATATCCGGATTAAAGTCCGGACTGAAAATCTACCCTAACAAATTTTTTAAAATAGCTATTTTCTTTGCCATGGCTATCGGGATTAAACAAAAATTTTTGGTCTACATTGTAAAAGTTCAATCCGGATAGCCCAGTCTTTTATAGTATTTATATTTTATAGACTTTGTTTTAAATATTACTGTATGTTGCAGTGTTATCCATCATTCATTATCACTCGTCACCCTAAAAATTGCTCTAATTTTAGCAAAGTGACGAGTTACATTATTATTATTTTGTAATCAGTCAACCTTAAAAATATAAAATGAATTAAATTGTAATTTTTTTAATGTTTTAAATTTTGAAAAAGAATTTTGCAAAGTGAAGGGTAACTTTATTATTTTTTTGTTTACCCTCAGGTGAATTTTGCTATGTAGCTCAACCTGATGGATAGCATTGAAATTTACAGTATTATATTTAATTCATTTATTAAATTTTTTTCAGTATAAAATTATTTTTATTAATAATATAAAAGTTAGAAAGATTAGTTGTTAGAAACTATTTTGTTCTATAATTTAAGATATAATGTTTTTTAAATATATAAATAGATTCAAAAAATATTCATCTATAAATTAGTTTGAAATAAGCCAAAATTCTAGAAATAATCAAAGATTTTGTTATTTGGAATAAACCTGACTATTAAATTTTTAAAATTTAAAAAATTAAATTTTGTTCTTAATAAACCGGACTAACATATTTTTA
>JAJJKM010003827.1:0-11007 GCA_023805625.1 Epidinium cattanei
ATCATTTAATAGTTGAATAAATTTTTTTATTTAATATATAGAATTTGAATGATAATATTTTATCTAATAATTTAATAAATCAAAATTATTTTATTAAATTAAATTTTCAATTTATAAATTAAATATATCAACTTTTAAATAAAAATTATGAAAAAATACCTTATGTGACATAGTCTAACCCCCCTCAAAAAATTATTCAAAATTTTTGATTAAGCATTTGTAAAAAAGCTAAAAATGGAGAACTTCTATCCCCCCTTGAAAATTTTTAAAAATTAGTTTCCAAGGGTGGTTAGACTATTCCATACAGTATTAATTCTTAGAAATATAAATTTTTCAAAGGAAGGTATTATTACAAAAATATTATTAATAAATCATTTTTTAAAAATTGTAGAATTATATTTATATATTACGACAAAATTAAAAAAGAAATTAACAAAATTTTTTAAGGGATTTTAGGTTATGAAGTATGAAAATTTTTTGGATATTATTCACTAAAAAATAATATTTTTAGGAATAAGATTATAAATTGAATATTTTTCATCATATGATTAAAGTCTCTTTAAAACCAGGAAATATGAGTTTAATTTTATATATTATTCTACTTTAAATATTATGAAATAATACTAAAGTAATTGAGGTAAAATTCTTTTATTTAATAAATATTATTTTATTTTATTTTATTAAATAATTTTTTTATTCATTTACTGGATAGAATATTATATATAAACTTATAAAATATAAATGATTTATAATATAAGTTAAAATGTCTTCAATAATAGGATACAGAAAAGAGTTTGAAGATATAATTCTTAAAGGGAAACTTGAGGAATCATTAAAAACTTTAGTTCCTAATAGTAGTGAATATACATATATCAAGTTTTGTGATGAATACAAAAAATGTTGTGCCGAGAAAAAAATAACCCCTGAATTAAATAAAATTCTAGAATCTGCAAAAGAAAAACGTCTTCCAAACAGGTTAATAACAGTCCTAGAAACAAAAAGAGATTTATTAGAATATGACTTACCTTCAACATCCAAAGAAAAAAAAGATAAAATAATCGATGAATTATATAAAAATTTCTGTGGATCGAATTTGAATTATGAAGCCCCATTTTTCGTCCGTGAAAAAAAGACTAAAACTGGAGAAAAAGCCAAAGATAAAAATAATACTCCTACAGAACTAACAGAAGAAATGATAAAAGATGCAGTTGAAAAAGATATCAAAAAAAATGAAAGAGATAATATTTATAAAATAAGAAATATGCCTGAAAAAAATAGACATAAATATTTTGCTCAGCTCGTAGATAAAGATCTAGGCTTATGCATAAAAATTCTTAAAAATGGAGTTAAAATATTATTTTATTTGATGACAAAAGATGAATTTACAAAAGTTATAAATTTATGTAATCAATCTAAAGAAAAACTTGATTCAAACTTATTCCATTATGAAAATTTCACTGTTGAACAAATTGAACGTTTAATAAAAGAAGTAAAAAATGAAATGTATATTAATAGAGGAGAAATTGTGAAATTCCTTATAAACAAAAAATATAACAAATTAATAAATAAATCTAAGAAAAATAATGATTTAGAGAAACTCAAAGAACTTTTATGGGAAATTTATGATATTTATAGTGCAAATTTACCTGAATATACTCCAGGAATTTTATTATATATTTTGAAAATAAACAAAGAACAAAATATTTTAGAGCTAAAGCCTTTTATAGAATATATAAAGAATCCTATAAAAGATCGTTTATTATATGAACAAAGGAATTTTTATAAAAATAATATAACAAATATCGTAAGACCCATTTAGTATCCCATTTTTAAATATTTTCCTAAAAACGGGGATATGCAATGGGTTTTTATCTATTGTCAATTTTTAAATGGAAATTTGTGTTTAAAATTTACAATTAATATTTAAATAAATTTTTATTTATAACCGTAAATCCCTATCAATATCCCCCTCTAAAAATTTTTTTCTATCCTAATAAAAACCCTACTTGATCTCCTCTTTTTTTTATTAGAAATTTTTTTTTTAATTTACTTATGATATGTATACTATTTTTTTTTGATATATATTTATAAACCCTATTTAATGTTCTCTCCAAAAAAATAGTCTTGTATTGCCTTGGGGGAGATTGGTCAGGGTTTTATGGCATTAATGTTATATTTTCTTCGATGCTAACTCTGAATCAATATCTATGGTTAGAAAATATTTCTTCCAAAAATCTTTTATTCATAAATTCTAATATTTTTTATATTCTAATTCTTTATTTTCTTTTTTATCCAAAATTTTACTACCTAAATCACTTAAAACCTTATCTCAAAATTATTTTTGGACTTCATTCTTAATAATATGGTATACTTTCTAAAATATTGTTTTTGGGAGGACTGGACACAGGGTTATTTATTTTAAAAAAAGTCTAAATTTTATAAAAAAGGCAGCCTAGAACAGGGGTTAAGACAATGAATTTTAAGGTACTTGTTCTCATTCCTTAATATATATTCCATCAATTAACTTTAATGAAATCAGTAGACATGAATTTATTGAAGAATTATTAATTGATTTCTTAATTAATCCATTATGTAATATATCTTTACCAGGATAAATGGAATACAATAAAATTCAGAATAATGATTCATTTTTTAAGGGGATTATTTATATAAGGACTTTTATGAATTTTATCATTTACTTCATTTCTTTAAAAATAATGAAAATTTCAATCCAAATACCATATTTCCCTTAATAGTCCCCCTCAGCGAGCGAAAGATGGGCCATTTTTATATGAGGGATTATTAATTCAAGTGCTTTTTTTAGAGCTTGTCCTTTTTTTAAGGGAGTTTAATAAGGGGAAATTTTGATGAAATAATAAAAAATTTTTTGAAGGAAAAATTTCTGAGGGGGGTTATTAATTCCTTCGTTTTTTTTTTGAGTTGTCACGTCACATCTTGAGGGGGATTAAAAAGGGAAATATGATAAATGAATTTTTTAATAGAGTATTCCAAAAGGGGTAATGTTCTTTATTTTATAATATTTCTTTCTTTCAAAAATAAATGAATATATAAAGTTAATACATCAAACCAGGAAATTGTGCCCCTCTTTTTTTTGGTAAAATCTCAAAAAATGCAGTCATTAATTGTGCCCCCCTCAATAAAAATAATAAAATAACCAATTTTATCCATTTTGACTTTTTATAATATAATATATATGGTAATAAAAATGATATTTTATATGATTTTTGTTAATCAGGGAATTGTACCCCCTGCTTTTTTCACCTCTATTATCTTAGAGAAGGCACAATTCCCTTATTTACGGTAATAAAGCAAAACCAAATGATTTTAATCAATATTTCAATCAGGATTACTTAGATAAACTAGAATGTATATCTAAAATGTATAAAGGAGAAACTATTAACCTTTATGTCCTCAATTTCTAATGAAATTTATTAGCTTATATTATATGGGAAATATTGAAAGCATAAAGAGTTGATTCTGATGTTTGCAGGAAGCATTTCAGCGACTCTGAATATGAAGAACTAGTTAAAAAAACTGAAATTACAATTTGTGAGCATAACCCAAAACAATTTAAAATTGATGAAGAAGTAAAAATAGATTTTGACTTTAAAAATATAAAAGAAATAAATTTACCATTTTTTCCTTATTGATTTCCCCCAATATATAGAATTCCTCTAATTAATGAAGGAAAATTTATTAAAAAAAAATCAAAATATTTTTATTGATTTAAATATGGAGAAGAATTGATGGGGAAATTATAGAAAAATAAAGTATCTATCTATGAAATAAACACTGAAAATTACTATTTAGAAAAAAAAGCTCCATTAACCAGCTTAATAAATGTAGAAGGTATAATTGCTTCAAAAACTATGGATATCAAAATAGAAGGAGGAGAAAATCCCCTTAAAAGAATCAGGAAAAATATCCATTTAAACCAAATTCCAAAGGGTAAGCCAGGAGTATTCCTCGTAGAAATTTTAGGCGGTGGAATTTCTTCAAGAATTATTATTAAAAAGGGAAGACTTAATTTAATCTCAAGAAATACTTCAAAAGGAATTTTATGTCAAATGATTGATGATAAAAATGAAGTATTAAAAGATGATAAAACTTACTTATGGTACAATGGCCTTAAATTCACATGCGAGCCAAAAGAAGGATTAATCATTTTACCATATAAAGCTTTAGTAGATTCAACTAATAAATGCATTTTAGTCCATGATAATTATGCTGATATAACCGAAATAAAAAGAAAAACAGAAAATTACACATTAAAAGGCTATTTTAATTTATTATATGAATCAATAATTCCTGGTAATATGCTCAAAGTAAATTTCAAACCATTATTATTTGCAAATGGAAGAGAGACTTCATTAGAGCTAATTAAAAAAGGAACTATTACTGTAAATATATCAAAGATTGATAATGAAAAAATTTTACCAATTTCTACAGTTTTCGAAGATGTATCATTTAAAGATGATAATAAAGAATATGAGTTTGAAGTGATGATACCCCCTATGATGACTTCAATGAATTTCACATTTAATTGCGAAGTAAATAATTCAGCAGGACAAAAAAAATCATTGACATATTACCAAGATGCAAACTTCCAGTCATGCAATGGTGAAATACCACGTCCCCTTTTCCATAAAGTAGGCAAAAATTATATATATGAAGTTCTTGGAAGAAATGGAGAACATATAACATCTAAATCAGGAACTAATACTAATATTGAAATAAAGACAAATTATCATTTAGGCTCTATTCATGTTTCGTTACAATATGACCAAGAAGGAAAATTAAATTTAGGAGAATTAAAAAATGTTCTCAAAATAAAACTCGATAATACCTGGTATAATTTAGACCAATTTTCTAAATATTGCTATCCAGAAAGAATTGATATAATCCAAGGAGAAAGCTTTACCTTACCTTTGTATTCAGTCAGTAAAGTCACTCTTGATGATGATTATTTCCAATTATTTGAATGTTTGAGATCGCAATATGAAAAGGAAGTTTCATCTACAAAAGATGTCAAAAAAGAAATAGTTTTAAATGAATTAAATATAAATGGAGAAAAAGAGCATTATTATGAATTTACTTTAGGACATAATCTTCCTAAAGGAACATATATTTTGACTTTTGGAAATGATAATGATAAAACAAGTATAACCATAAAAGTAAAAGATGGAGCACATTGGATGAATTTGGAAAATTATATCATAAATGATAAAGGATTTATTGAGAATTCCCAAATAAAAACACCTATATATATGAAAAACTTAGTTATAGATAAAGAAAACGGAGAAATTAAATTTGAATGTGCCAAAACAAGAAGAGATATTAAATATACTCATGCTAATATATATTTGTCTCAATATCAATGCCCAAATACAAATATATACCATAATTGATATGTCATTTCTCCCCATTTTTTTAATAATTTTTTGTATTGTGGGAGGGGGAATGACATCATTAATACGATATTTCAATCATTATTATAATATGTTAAATGAAGGAGTTGAGAATTTAATTACAAGTAAATTCAGTCAATGGAAAAATATATATCTATCCAATAGAATATTAAATGAAGAGATTGAATATGTCTTGCAAAGAAGAAATTTAGAAAACCAAATGGGAAATTCTCTTCCCACACCTTCTTTATTATTAAAAAGAGCATATAAAAGAGATTGTGAAAATGAAGAAGAAAAATTAGAAAAAGGAAATGAATATAAGAAAATGGATGCAGATTTGGGAACTGGAGCCGGAGGTACATTAGGCAAAAAAAGAGAAGATGGATTATCCCTAAAAAATATCATAAATAAACCAATAATCCCCTTTTAAAATTTAAAAATTAATATTTAATTCAATTTATATGGATAAAAAAGGTATAATATTAAGACATCAATTTATTCTTTTTACATTTTATAAATATATATTTATTATCTACTATTCTATATGGGGATTATTTTTTAGATTACCATACTGACTTTTTCAACTTTTTAAAGTATTCTGGGTATTCTTTAAATAATATTGAGCCTAAAAATATAAATGAAAAAGAAGACATAGCTAAATTTGAAATTAAGTTTGGTGAAAAAGAAAAAGATATACTTAAAAAGTATTCTTATATCCAAATAATATTAGTTGATAATAAATCAATTTCTGCAGATTTGCATTGTTTATGCAAGGATAATGATAAATTTGAAGTAGAAAAAAGAAATATAAGCAATGAAAAGGCCTTAGATAGTAATAAAAATATAACCGAAATAAAAAAGACTGAATTAATTAAAAAGGGAGAGACGTTTAATATCAATGAAACTTCTGATTATAAATTGGTTGATTCAGTCCAAAAATTATCCAAATTTTATTTATTGACCTTAAGTGAAAATGATCTTTGGAATAAATTTAAATTTTTGTTAAATTTAAATGATGACAAATTTAATGAAGAAGAATTCTTAGAAAAATATAATGAAGTTTGTGGTCATGAAGTAAATCTCTTTTTATATTTCAAATATCCAAAAATATATAGCCTTTTATCATTTCTATATAAATAGAAAGAAATTTTATATCTTGAATTTCATTTTATTAAAAAATAAAAATTTAATAAATATGTTAAAGATATACCCTAAAGTAGATATCATTACTGGTGTTTTTAATTTTTTTATTATTTGTAATTCTCATTTTTAATAATTAATTTTTAAGAAAAAAGATATCGATTTGTATTTTTCATCTACTTTTAAGGTATTAAAATATAAATTTGAGAAAACATTTATAGATTATTTCTTATTGGATGACTATGAAACTTTAATACAATATTTAACTCCATTAAAAATAAAAACATTACCCACTGATGAATTATGTTTGCTAATGTTAAAAATAATAAAAAAAAAGCCAGAACAAGCAAAAAAAATAAGAGATATAATTAAATCAAGAGTAAAAAAGCCAGAAGATGTTGAAAACCTTTTATTAACTAATTTTAATATAATGATGAATATGAAAGTAGAAGTAGATTCAAATTTGGAAGTTTTAAAAGAAGAAATAGAAGCAGAAGAATGTTGCTTAGAGAAAGAATGTTATGAAGAACCTAATGAAGAAATGCATATGCTGGGTATGAGCAATAATAGAATGATGAATAATAATTTTAATAGTATGAATAATATGATGTACATGAATAGTATGAACAATATGATGGTCATGAATAATATGATGAATATGAATTGTATGGCAGATATTCAATCCAATTCATTTAATCAAATGAATCAAATGATGCAAATGGCTCCAAGGCCCATGCCAATGATGGCAGCTAATTACCTTAAATATCTTATTTTCTATGGTATAAATGATAAATTTTTTCAAATTTTTATTTATAGTTGACTTTTATCAAAAATTTATAAATTCAGATAATAAAATTTAACTGCCTAAATTAAAAATCTTAAGTGTCTTAACAAGCCTTCCTAGTAAATAAGGCATATAAGGTTTTTGAATTGCGCACCTATGGAGATGAATATGTGTCAAGCAGATTTCTTAGGCCAAGAAAGGACAAAAGCATTTAAGGGTGCATTTGAAAAAGCAATGAAAGAAATGGGCGAAGAATTTGAAAAACCTGGAGTAGCAAAAGAATATAAAGAAAGACATTATTATATTTCAGCTCATAAAGATCAAAACATAGAAAATCCATTATGGTTAGATTTTGCAGAGCACATTCTTAAATCAATTATATTCTTAGGACATTTTAATATATTAATTTAGATAGAAATTAAAAGTTAAGAATAAATCTTTTGAAAATTTCTTGTCAAAATATGTTTTATATAATACCATTGACTTTAACGAATTTTTATTAATTTTATCAGTTATTGGTCTTCCGATAGAAAGCTTGAAACATGAATATAAAAGAATTCCAGGTTCAAGATTAATTTCTATTACTCTAAATAGCAATTTAATTTTATTCACAAAAGAATTGACAGAAACACAATTATCATTAAATAACAAATTATTAATAAGTCAAAATGTAACTGATGAAGTACATAATGATTTGAATACAAATACTAATAACTGTGCGGTTGGAATCTCTTATTCACATCAGACAATAGTTACTAATATAAGCAATAAAAGTATCAACTTTGAATTATTCATTCAAATTCCACAAGGAGCCATATGCCTCAATTCAAGTTATTACACTAATTCAAAAAAAATAAAATTAAATCCTTATCAAACTCAGAACTATCTAACTTTCTTCTATTTCCCCAGTGAGGGAAAATATCCGCAATACCACCCCGTCGCTTGCAAAAATAGTAAGATTATAAGTGTAGGGAACAGTCTTACATATGAAGTAAAAAAAGAATATACACCTTCAAAAAAGAATGAAATTGTAGAAAATAATAAATATGCAAAAGATATGAGAGTAGATGGAAAATTAAGAAATATTTTATCCGATGATTCCATTGATTCAAAAGCCAAATTAGATAATATAATAAAATACTTTGAAAATGATATATTCAATGAAGAAGATATAAGAAATGTATTTTATTTATTAAAAAATGATAAAGATTTTTATGATAAACTTATAAACACATTGAGAAAAAGAGGATGCTTTAATCCTATTGTATGGAGCTTCGGTTTCCATCATAAAGATGAAGCAGCTGTAAGAGAATATTTAAAAACAAATGATTCTCTAAAAAGAGATTTAGGTTATGACTTTACTTCTTCTTTGTATTCATATAGTGATGTCGATGACGCAAAAATTCAGCCCCATTTAGAATATAGTCCCTTATACAATGCAAGAAAGCATCCATTTGGAAACAAGGGAGATAAGAATGAAACAAATATCGCTAATAAAGAATTTAATGAAACCTATCGTCGTTTCATTGTTGATTTATTGGCTTTAAAAGAGTTAACAATTAAAGAAAAATTGCAATTAACATATTATTTAATTCTCCAAGATAGAATGGATGAAGCTTTGGAAATGTACAAAAAAATAAAACCTGAAGAAGTTAATGATAATAATAATAAAAGTTATAAAATACAATATGATTATATTAATGCATATTTAGACTTCTGTTTTGGTTATCCTGATTTCACTATAGCAAAATCAATATGTAATAAATATAAAGACTTCCCATTAGTTCACTGGCGTGAAAAATTCGAAGAAATTGAAGATGAACTTTTCGAATATGAAGGAAAAGAGAAAGTTTCTATGAATAAAATATCCACAGAAAGTGACGACAAAAAAGCCTTAACTAAGGAATTAAGAGAAAAAGAACCAAAATTATCTTTTACTGTGGATAGTAAAGAAGGTAAGATCCTTTTAATACACAGTAATTTGAATGAAATAAATATCAAGTTCTATTTTATCGATTTAGAAACTATGTTCACAAGAGACCCAAAAATATCAGAAATAATGAATAAAGACAAAAACAAGGAAAATATTTCAAATAGTAATATGATAGAGAGTTTCGGATTTGTCCAAGCTAACTACTCCGAAACAATTAAAATCCCAAAAGAAAAAGCTAATAAAAATGACAACTCTACTATGTATGAAATTCCTAAAGAATATAAAAATAAAAATTTATTCGTTGAAATAACATCTGAATCAATTAAATTGTTTGATATTTATCTTAGTTCTAATTTGTTTGTTGTTATTACTGAGAGCTTGGGAGAATTAAAAGTCATCGATAACAATTTGAAGCCAATTATTAAAGCATATGTCAAAGTATATGTAGAATTAAATAATAATAGTGAAGTTCAATTCTATAAAGATGGTTACACTGACTTAAACGGAAAATTCAATTATTTGGCTTTGAATACTGATCAACTTAAAAATTCCAAAAAGTTTTATATTTTCGTTTCTGAGGAAAAACAAGGCGCTATAATCAAGGAATGCTATCCACCCAAAAACATTCAGAGAACAGATAATTTATTAGGAGATATTCAAAAGTATAGACAAAATCAAAGAAATGAATGGAGAAAATTGAATAGAATTTAGATAGAATAAAAAATTTACAAAAAAAAATTAATTAAATTAAATAAAAAATAATGATATAAAAGGTAATTAAATTTAATACAACAAATCAATCAATATAAGCCCAACCCTAAATTAACTAGAGTAGTTAATTTTTTTATATTGTTTGACTTTCAAAATAATATTTGGGATTAGTGTTTTAAGGTAAATAATTTTTTTTCTTCCATTTCATAAATGATAGATTTTTCATAATACTTTTATTCCTCTTCCTTTGATTTTTGTTGATTCCAAAAAAAATTTGAAAAGATTAATTTTTCAAAATATTTATGAAACATGAAGAGAAATAGGTGGGAAATAAATAATTAATTTATTCAATTAATATTAATTTTAAAATTTAAATAACTTATATTTATTTTTTATTAAAAGAAATATATCCTTTTCAATTATATCAATTCATAAAATATTTAAATAAATTACCGTAAAACCCTGATTAATACCCCCCCCACTTAATCCCCCTCCCCCTCAAAAAATTTTTTTCACTCCCTAACTAAAAACCCTACTTAATCCCCCCCCCTATGAAAAAAGTTGCTCGCTCTTGCTCGGGGGAGGGGATTAATCAGGGTTTTATGGTAATTATTATTATTTAATTACCTTAAAATCCTGTTCAAACCCCTCTATTAAAAATTCGCCAAAAATATTGTTTTTGATATTCTAAGCAAAGACCCTATTTAGTTCCATCCTCAAATTTCTTAAATCATTAGAAAATAAGATCATTTTATTTAAAAATATATCAATATCTTACTTAATCCTCCTACTAATAAATATGTCATGCTCTATCTATAATGAGAGGAAGAATTTAAAGTAATAAAAATGAATTAAAAAATGAGATTTTAAGTAATGTAATGAAAAATATATATTACAGTAATATTCACAGTGTTTAATCTATATAATTCCACCAAAAAAGAATGAAAAAAAAATTATATCGTAAATGGAAAACTATTTAACTACCTATTTATAAATTTTTCAATAAATAT
>JAJJKM010003828.1:0-10980 GCA_023805625.1 Epidinium cattanei
CTGCACCTTATATATTTTTGAATTATAAATTTGATTATATTTAATAATATTTTTTTTCTTTTAATCTTTATTCATTTTTAATTATATTTAACTTTTAGCACCACTCCACAACAAACCTAAGAAACACTAAGTAAAATAATCTAAGATGAGTTAATTTTTTCGATTCTCCTAAAATCTAGACCAAAATGTAAATTCAAAACAAATTACCTCAGTTGAATTTTTATCTCTGAGTCAACCACCGTAAAAGTTCAAACACATTTCAAATTTAAATATATCTTTCGAAAGGAAAGTTATGTATGAAACAGCATAGTGGATAGAAATTCAAGACCACTATTTTTTCATCCATTTCAGTTTATCACAGCCTGAATGGAAAAATCGATTCACGGTGGTACTTTCCTATGTTGTCTGCAAAGGTGACAATTCCAGCTTTTAGATATAATCCTTACAGATTCTTCTCAATTAATCAAAGATGGTCCTTAGATCCATAGTAATCAAAATAACTGAGAAGATAAAGTATCCTCCTCACCTAGAATAAATTTTAACCTTAAATCTGATTTTTACAAACCCCCTATCTTTTCTGAAAATTAGTTAAGATTTTTTATAATAATTATTTTACCGCCACAAATAATTATTATAATAATTTATATTATGACTGGAACTCTAATTACTTTAACTAATTATTATCATAATTATAGGCTATGACTTATGCTATAATAAACTAATGTATTAACTATATATATATACAGGAGTACTATCAAGATAACAATTACGTTATCAGTAACTCAAGTATCAAAATTAAGAAAAAGAAGAACAAAAATAACAAGATGACATGGAAGCTAAAGTAGATGTAAAAGCTATCAACATAAACAGAGTACAAATAGAACTAAAGCCTCTAAAATATATAAGGTGCAGAATATTCGACTCCAAAACCAAAACTTCTGGTGGAATTATCCTAATATGAAATGCAACATATGTAAAGGAGAACACTTTCCAAAAACTATAAAATACTAAGAACATGTCAGTACTTTGGGTCAGATAAGCACTTAAGGCAAGCATGCAACAATGAACAAGGACTTACAATCAAAGCAAATAGATAAAGAAAATGTACAATGTGCAACAATAATGGACACACTACTATGAGTTGCAACAATAATGCAATTATTCTTAGATTTCTTAATTTTACATTTTTTGATAATTTAGGATTTTGATACACATCCATCAAAAAATTTATATAATGTAATAAAGAAAACATTGATTTTTCAAAAAAAGGAAAATAAAAAAAAATGAAAATAATAAAAGAAACATAAGTTATATATAGCACCCCCAAAAATTATAGCAAATTTTTATTAATATAAAAAAAAAATTATTAATTAAATGCTTGGGGGTTTCCCACTCTCCAGGGAGACCCCCTTATACTTAAGATAATTAAATTTTTAGAGTATCCTGCTTTTTATTGATTTTATCAATATTATGCTTTCCATCATAATTATAATAATCTTCCTTAAAAATTTATTTTCCATAGAATTATTTTTCCCATTTCCATTAAAATTTTATTCCATGGAAAATTATTAGTATTTTTTCCCATTGAAACTCCATGGATTTTCCATTTAAATTTAAAAAGATAAAAATTTTTTTTTAAAAATTATGAAAACTAAGCCAAATTATGATTAAACATTTAAAATGCAGTAATTGACCTATTCAAACTTCCCCCATATCTCTTACCCCACCAAAAAAATTTTCAATAATTTTGACAAAAATATTCTAAAAATGTAAAAATTGAGATAGGTATAACCCCTTTCAAGATTTTTCCGAATATTGTCTTACCCTCAGGGGGATTAGACTATGCCAATTATGGTATTTTTTTAAATATAGGGTTGTCCTAAATAATCCCAAATCTCCTAAAGAGTTTCAATTACCTTCATAAATATTTCCAATATATCCTAAATAATAAAAATAATTGTAATAATATTAAACATAAATTATTATATAATCATTTATTATATATATTGTTGCATTTTTTGGTTGATAACAATTGTTTTTTTATTATTTGGAAGGGGTTAAGACTCATTAAGACAACCAAAAATATATTTAAAACATATATAATAATAATTTCATTTTATTTTTTATAACTATATAAATGGCATTGATGATATTCCCCCTTTTTATTCCCAATCCCCATCTTCCTCAAAATTTTGTTCCATTTTTCCAAAACAATGCTTTTGAAACTTTTTTGTGTTATTTTTACCTATTGGCATAGAAGGTCAAGATTTTAGCATTTTTAGAACCAAAACCCTCTCCTCTTTTATAAATTTCAGCCCTATCCTTTCTTAGCTTCATAATTATATTTTCATTTTTTCCTCAAAAAAAACTATTAAATTCGGAATTTCCACTTTTTCTTCACTTTAGGCCCTGAAGAAAATATGAAGAAATTAAACGAATCTTAATTTCAAGTCAAATAGTCAGGGACCCAAGAAATCTTTTTTGTCATAATATTTTATCAAATGGATCTTTCAAGTTTTTCTGACGTTAGAAAAAAACTTGGAAATTTTAAGGGTAAAAAATGGGAGAAAGTATCAAGTTCTCATGTTTCAATCATAATCCGCCCCTTAGTAGGTAATTCTTTGATAGAATTTTCAACCCTTATCATAGCCATATGATTAATTTCTTATATTTTCAATTTATCTTTGCAATTTTTGCCAAAATTTTCAGAAAATGGAAATTTTTCCAAATTCCAAAAAAATAGTGTCAAGCTCCTAAACTTCAATATTTAGTCCCCTCTTTAGGAATGCGATTTTGTTTAAAATAAAATGGTTTAAGCAAAACAAAATTAATTTTCTGACCATTTAAAATTAAAAATTTACTCATTCCATTATAAGAAATATCTCCAACTATCATTATAGATTTTTTAAATTTCCTTTTAGGCCTGTTATCAATTCATAAGCAACTAAATCCCCATTTTCAAATTTCTCTTTAATATCCCTACTTAATTTAAATTCATCATGCCAAAATAATTACATAAATCTATTTAGGTTTCTTTTGTCCAAAACAAATTTTTTTCAATAATTCCCTTCTCTAATATCATTTTGGAGAATTTTACTCTTTCTTCCTTTTATTTTTCTGAAAGATAACACTTTTTTTATTTTCATTGGCATCCCAAAAATTATTTAAATATTTGCAGATATTAGTGTGCTTTATTTTTAATATTTCTTCTTTATAGTCTAAAACTTTGTCTTTATTTAATTAAGCATTAATTATAGGTGCTATTTTTCTTGAAGGCATTAATTTTAAAGTATTTTATTGCCTTAAAAGACTATAGAGTTATCAACCCAAAAAAAAATTTTGAGAATTTTTTGAGGGGTGTACCCCCTAAAATTAGGGTAATTAATATTTATGATAGGCTCTATTTATTTTAATTTTTAAATTATTTTGTTTAAATGGGAATTGGAAAATTGTAATTTTGGAGGAAAGGGATTTGGCAAAATTAAAGAAATATCTAAAAAGAACTTTTTATCTTTTTATAATATATTAGTTTTTTCCATTATATAGGGTCTTTAAGAATTAAATAGAAAATTACTCTATATTAAGGGAAATAAGCCCCTACTCATTTTAGGCCCTCCATCCATTTTGAAATTCAAGATAAGTCTCTTTTTTTCTTAAAATAGGCCTCAAAAAAAATTTAGTTTATTATTTAATTAATTAACAGAATTTTCATAAATTAAGCCACTTAAAAGGAGGGTTCCTAATTCAAAAAAAATATGCCTATCTGGTGGGTTTATTTCCCGCAAAATAAAGTATAAAAGCATTATTTAATAGTTTTATTGACTTGTAGCCTTGTCAGGATCTTCAAAAAATTCAAGAGAGACTGCAATCATATCGTCTGCTGCACTTACATGTTTAAAGCTATGTCCATTTTCATCATATTGATAGAATTTTACTTTTTTCCCCATTCTTCTTAATGCAGTATATAATTCAATGCTTTGTCCTATAGGTACTCTTCTATCAATAGATCCATGAATTATAAGCACTGGGACATTTACTCCATCTATATATTTCATAGGACTCATATCCCACATTTTATCAAATGATTCTTTATCCAATTTTTTTTCAGCATACCAATTTTCATTAATACCTGATTCATCCAAGGCCCAATCAGGAATATCACATGAAAAGAAGCTTGAGATAAAATTTGTGACTGGTGCGCCTATTACTGCAAAATCAATAAGATCAGAATGTTTTGCTGCCATATGAGTAGATAAAAATCCTCCATGACTAAATCCCCAAATACCAAGTTTTTCTGGAGAAAATTTTTTTCTTATATAATTAGCTGTTTGAACTAATGTTTCTAAATCAGCCTTTCCACAATTACCAAAAATTTTTTTGACCGAAGCAGGGGGTAAACCAGTAGACCCTATATAATTTATATGGACAACATTGTAGCCATTCAAAGCAAATAGCAATGCTCTTTTATTATAACCATTATTTGTCATACCATGAGGACCACCATGAGGAAACAAAATAAATTTTTTTGAATTTTTTGCTTTTACTATAAGTATATTACAATAATCAGATAAATCTCCAATATATTCATGGGAATATTCTAAATTAAAATCATAATTTTTTGTCAAACTTTTTTCTTTAAATCCATCAACTAACCCTTTATTTTTGATATTTATGCAAAATATTATCAAAAGATATATAAATATATATAATAGGATAAATATAATTGAGGTATGGAAGAAGGTGTTGATTTTAAAATTAAAATTTTGTTATTTCTAATATCTAAAACTTGGCAGCATTTTGTTCCTGGTAATGATGATTTACTAAAATCTTTTAAATTTATAATGGTACCAAATAAAAATCCATGATATTCTTCACTAAAGACAACTTCATTTTCATTCAGAAATAATTTTCTAGGAGGAAATCCTACATATACTTCTTTGTCTGATTTTCTAATATCACTTACTTCTAAATTTTCCAAATTTAACAAAAAAGTTTTAGGATATAAAGGTCCATCATGACCAGGGAAATCATCGGGAAATTCAAATGTGAAAATTTTTGCCAATTTTTCATTTATGCGAAATACATCAAGATAAGATTGTTTAGGGCCCATTATTTTCTTTATTTCTTCAGGTTTATTGATATTAACAGCAAATATACTAAACTGTCTATTAGTATATGACCTTAAACCTAAAACTTTTGATTGGGAATAATCAACAGCTTGAATAACAATGACATCATTAGAAGCCCAGAATGGCTTACATACACAGAATTGTTCTGGTGCTTTAATTTTTAATAAGCTATTTGATTCAATATCATATATGGCTAAGGATGTGTGATATATTTCACTCATATCCTCTCCGAAATCTTTGTATTCAGACATTTTGGTTTTATAACCCAATATTGATTCTTTTTCTAAATTTATTTTATCACTCACAGTAAAACATAATTTTTTATCATTAGGGGAAAAAACTAAGCCATTAGAAATGGAAGGATGTGTAGTAAAGTTGGAATAATCTTCATCTAATATTATTCTATTTAAAATTTGCTGATTTTGGAAAATTTCCAAAATTGAAACTTTTTCTTTGAATTTAGGAACAGTTGATGGCATGGTTTTTTTATGTGGTATTTGACGGAGGATTGCACGCTTTTTGCTATCAGAAGAATATGTTGTGAGACCTTCGGAGTCATTATATGATAAAATTGGTTCTTCCAATTCTGGTAAATCTGTTCTTAAAAAACTAATTGTTGAGGAATTTTCATCTAACTCATTGAAAGGAGCTTTGAATGTCACTTCTATTCTTTTATCATCAATAAATTTTGCATCTTGTGGCATTGGAATATTGTTTACCATTTTGAAAAAATCTTTCATTTCCATTGGTGATTTTATTTAAATTATAAATATATAAAAATTTGAATTTTATATAAAATCCAAAATTATAAATGAATCAAATAATTATAAATATATTTTAAAAAATATTTTGTTCATTAAGTTATAAATGAAATATTTTTGTGAAGGAAAAATTAATTTTACTTTTCATTTTTATATATTCTTATTTTTTTAAATAATAACATATTAATTTAAATAATAAAATATTAATATGTTTTATACCTTAAAGAATAAAATAAATCTCATAAAAAAATTTTCTAAATTTATGAAAAAAGTGGAAAAACTATTTTAGGGGAAAAAATGATAAGATATTATTTGATAATCTAAAAAATTAGATTCTTCAATTTAAAGGGGTTTTTTATGTTTATTAAAGTATATAATTTATTGTTAAATTTAAATGATTTTTCGGAATATAAAAATAATCAGAAATTAATTTATAAGAAATAATCTGGGGCTCTTTTTGACAAATCAAGTTTTCCTCTTTTTATTGGATTTGGGTCAAATTGTTGGATATTATGTTTAAAATTATCGTTAATTTCCATAATTCCTGCTTGGTTTCCGCATCTATAACAATAATTTGGTGCAGAAAATAAAGTACAAATCATATTATCATGTGACCAATTAAATCCTTTCATAACCAATTGATGTGCTCTATTAATTATTTATTTTCTTTTAATTATAAGCTTTGAGAAAGGTAATAATTAATAATCATTAAATTATTAGTATTAACTTTTTATTTTCCATATAGGGAAAATTGCAAAGAAAATCAATAGTTAATAAATTTTTTTGAAATATCTGAGCCAAAAATATAACCGGCACCCCTAGGAGATACTCCCCATCCTGTCCTTTCTTCAGGATCGCTCCATAATAAGTCACACATAGGACCAGTATTTGGTACATCTTTTTTTCTATCTAAATCTCTAATTTGGTCAATTGTTTTTATTTCAGGACTTAGTCCACCATGAAGACAAAATATTTTATTATCGACTATTGAAGCTAATGGCAATAAATTGAATAATTCAGTGAAACTTTTCCAAACTGAAGTATTTCCATATTTTTGTATACATTCATCATAAAATCCATATAATTGTGTAATTTCTGTTGATTCATGATTTCCTCTTGTTAAATATATTCTTGTGGGATATCTTATTTTTAAGCACAATAATAAACATAAGGTTTCTATTGATTGATAACCTCTATCAACATAATCTCCCATAAATAAATAATTGGTATCAGGACATCTTCCCCCTATATCAAATAGTTCTAATAAATCATAAAATTGTCCGTGAATATCACCGCATATTGTTACTGGGGCATGGACTGTTTGAACATTATCTTCCTTAATAAAAACTTCTTTGGCTTTCCCGATTAATTCTTTTACTGAATCTTCATTTGGAACAACCCCATTATATGAATCTTCTATTAACTTATCTAAATAATTTCTTTCAATTTTACTTAACCTTTTATTATGGGAAATCTCATTAATATCTTTATAATTAAAAAGCCCATTAATTACTTCTCCAAGAAAAAGAGTTAATTTACCTGAAGACATAAAAATTATATATTTATTGATAAAATAATTAATTTAATTTTTTGCAAATTTTATTACCAATAAACTGTAAAAGATTTCCCACATTTTTAAGAAAATAAATATTTTGAGGAAATCTTATTCCATAGATTAAGTGGGCTTTATTTTCAGGATTGTTTAACTGTAGATATACTATAATTAATTTAAAAAACATTTTAATTATATTTTTCATATTTTTCAAAGTATAAAAAGTTTCAATAGTTGATAATATTTGATGAATATACTTCGTTTTAATATTAAATCATTTAAAAAATTATAGTCAATAAAAAGCTTATTTTAAATATTAAATGATTATATAACAATAAATAAATTTAAATTCAATTTTTATCAAAGCCTCCAAAAGAATTTTTAACCTGTACTTCATTATTAGGCAAATTTCCTTCATCTTTCTTTCCTTTTTCTTCTATTTTATTAGTCGTATTTTTTTTGAATTCATCTGTATTTTGATTAACATCCGGCCCTGAATTAGATTTGTCCCTATTAGAATCATTTAATTCTTTCTCATACATAAATATATTTAATTCTCTTTCTTCCCACAAATTAAGACAAATTGTGGTAAAAAAGAATATACTTATGGCCCGGTCGGCCAGGTCCCCCACCCACTTAAAATAAACTTTATTAAAAGAATCAACTAATATAATAGTTATAGAAAAAATTGTGACATATACTAAAAAAGCCACAAAGCAAGCAAAAAGACAAAATGAATACTGATTTAATATTTTTGCATTTTTTATAAATTTTTTATCCATAAAATTTCTTTCATAAATTTTTATTCTTCTGTACATGTAAATAAACCACATATATATGTTTACAATAATAATGATAATAGTAGTCACAATTAAAAATATTAAAGGGTGACATATGAAATCACTTTCATATTTTATCAAAGAAGCCTCATATGCAGTAAAAGAAAATAAATAAATTAAAAGTAAAACTAAAAATTCTTGTGTATCTCTTTTATTAGGGAATTTATTCAATGTCTGAAAGCCATTAGCGATAAAAAAGTATATGACTCTGATTCCCACTTCTTTTATGAATCTAAAAATGACTTCCATGATCTTAAAGGGGTAGTTATATCTCCCCGTCGACCCCAGTTGTCTATAAAATTCCAATCTCATTATGTTTTCCAGGAGCACAAAAGGAATAATTAAACTAAATATGGTCATAGATATATTTAACTTTGATAAATTATTTAAAGTTTTGACAATCCAATATAGGGTGAAGCATCCATAATAACAAGTGATTAATACATAGAGATATGTTCTATAAAAATTTTCTGCTGATTCAAATGTTCCTGTATTGAATAAATTTATTTCTCCATTTAAATATAAGACCGAGTCGATTTTTTTCATTTTTTCCTCATTATCGTCTTCATGTAAAAAACAATAATAAAAATATACTTCTTTAACTCCTATTTCATTAAATAAAAATTCTTCACTAATTCCTTTTTCTAAATAACTTATATTATTTATAGTTTCATTTTTATTTAATGAAATAGTACTATTATGTATATGATATTTTTTTAAGAAAGATATTTTTTCATCATTATTTTCTTCTTTGCCTGTTAAACCAAATTGACAAAATCTATCAGTGTTTTTTATTGATAAAGATGTATCTGATAAGATGAAATAAAAATATAATCTTTTATAGTTAATATAAATCAAATTTTTTATATTAAATAATGGGTTATTAATACTTTATTATCATTTTGGTATTTTTTGTCTAATGTGTTATTTGTTTTTAAATTAAAATCAAAACCTTGTTTTATTGGGATATTTCTTGAATAATTATTATATGTGAATTTGGCCAAAGAATATAATTGATTTGATTCTAATTTAAAATCTTCCAATTCTATTTTTTCACATTTAAAAACATTTAATAAATAAATTTTAAATATGAAAAAAATCAACATTTTTAATTTAAAAAAAATAATTAAAAAAAATATGAAAAATTTCAGAATATAAAACTAATAAAACTATTGTTTTTATTTTTAATAAATTTATGTTTAATATGTTTAATATTTAAATAATATTAAATATTTATGAAATAGGAGCATTTTTAAGTGCTGATTTCACAAATCCAGATTCAGTTCTTAATTTAACTCCATCATAAATACAGAAGCATTCCCCATCTGTTTTAAGATGTTCCAAGGCTTGGGAAAATCTTTTTGGGGTAATTTGTGCTTCTTTTTTAGGGTCCAATTCAGTTCCATCTAAATATACCTTATCTCCAGGTTTGGCATTTTCGTCCGGTCTTATTAATTCATAAGTTTTATTATCTCCATTTTTTTCACTGGCTGTTAATATCATACCATTTGATTCATGATCTTTTCCAAATTTTTTTGGTTTCAAATTTGAAAAAACAACTAATTTTGTATTTTTTATTTTTTCAATTGGTACATGGTTTCTTAACCCAGTGCAAATTATTCTTTTATCAGGTTCTCCTAAATCTATAACTAAATGATATATATCATTAAATCCTTCTAATATTGTGCATTCTTCTACATATCCAACTCTTAAATCACATAATTTAAATACATCTTTTGGATCCATTGCTTTTTTATTTCCTTTTTTACCACCTTCTTTCTTTTCTTCTTTTTTATCAGTTTCTTCACCTTCATTTTTTTCTTCTTTCTTTTTTTCTTTACCTTTCTTTTTCCCTTCTTTTTTTTCTTTATTTTTTTCCTCTTTTTTTTCTTCTGTTTTTTCCTCTTTTTTTTCTTCTTTCTTTTCTTCTTTCTTTTCTTCTTTCTTTTCTTCTTTCTTTTCTTCCTTTTTCTTTTCTTTTTTTTGTGGTTTTTTATCGGAAGTTTCTAATATTTTGTGGGCAGGCTCAACCTCATTTTTAACTCCCCCTAAAGATTCTATTTCTTCTTTTGTTAATGAGACAGTTCCTAATTGATGGTCTAAATACATTAAAATAGAATTTAATTTATCAATGCTTTCTTTGAAGATTCCTTCCACTGAATTATTAGAACTCATTTTTAAATAATATTATATAATATAATTTATTTTTTTAAATTTTCATCAATCAATCCATATTATTTTTATATTATTGAAATAAACTTTAATGAATTATATTTCAGTTATATTATGAAAAAAATATATATATTGATATTAAAAATTAATATTAAAATATATATATATATATTAAACTTATAATTTAATTTATTTAACATTTATTAAAAGTATTTCATTCAATTTCTCCTTCACTTACTAGATGGGGAGCAAATTGTTCAGCCATAACATTTACTGCTCCATAACTTTGTGTCATCCCTATAAATAAAATCATTTGGAACCCCCAGTGATAAGTTGCATAGTTTAACATTTTAAATACTTTAAATGTATTTCCTTTTAAAAATAGAACATAATCCTTAAAATAAATCCATATACCTTTAAAATATTTTGATAATTTATTTGCTTTAGAATTATTTTTATTTTTTGATTTTTTTTTATTTTTAATATATTCTTCATTTTCATCATACAATAATATGCTCATATTTAAT
>JAJJKM010003829.1:0-10918 GCA_023805625.1 Epidinium cattanei
CGGATAAGTTTGGTAATGACCAGTTAAATATTTCATATTTAGGGGGCTATGTCCTGGAATTTTAGTTTGAGTTTAGTAAAAAATGCCCGACATGAAAATAGGGAAGTCCATTTTTCTAACTAGTCCCTGAACATGACGAAGCGATTTATGATAATTAATAATAATATTAATTTGTTTATTTTTTAAATATTATAAAAAAAATAATTAATTATTTAATTTTTTTTAAATAATAATAAACAAAATCATTTATCAATTTAATTCACTAAAGTTTTATGTATTTTCCTTAGTAAAGCATTAAATTTAGTATTTGTTGCTTTGTAAAAAGAGAAATTACAGAAATTGAACCAAAATTCTAAATTTTCAACAGAAACTTCACCGATATCTTCTTCTTTTATAATATCTTTTATTTTTTTTATTTCATTAAATTGCTTTTTGCCAAAAAGAATTTCTTTAATGAAATCATATATTAAATTATAATAATCAATTTGGTAATATTTATAATCTCTATTCTTTTTTTCTTCATTCAAAGTCAAGGACATTCTGCATTGAGTCTTAAGACTATAAATTCTCTGATTTAAATTCAACAAAAATTTCTCACTCATCATAACTCTTCCATATATAATATTTTCTCTACTTCCATCAGTATTTGTTTCCTCAGTGGGCTTTGGCTCTTTTTTATCATTTTTCTTTTTTTTATTAGATTTGGCAGCTGTTTTTACTGGCTTTACTGGCTCAGCTTTAGGCACTGGTTCAGTGGGGCCTGTGGAGGTGGCTGAATTATTACCTAATAAATATACCAAATTTACATATCTATCATTGCTTTTATAATTAAAGTCACCATTTAATCCACTTATATGAGATATTGTCTCATAAGGAAGTAAAACATAACTTACATTAATTTGATCATTTGTTATGAAATCAATCGAAGTTAAAGATTCATCATCTTTTAGAACATTAAAATCTAAACAGCATTTTGATTGGTATGAGCTTAAATTAGTTTTCAAAAATTTGTGCAATTTTGACAAATTTTTAATTTTGTCGTCGACACAGTCATCTATCACTGTATTGAAATTGAAATATTCAATCTCTTTCATATAATTTTTTAATAGATTGACTACATCAAATGAATCTACTGTAGTTTTAATTGTTATATTTTGCACAAAATCTTTATTTTTCTTTTTTGTAATATAATCTCCTTCTAATATTTGCAATATTATATCCTTTGGTAATCTGGAAACATCAATTAAATTAACTCCAGTGCATAGTTCATGCGTTTTCTCAATTATATTCTTTTTTATTTCTTTTATCTTTAAAGATAAATCGCTATAATAAATATATTGTTTAACATTATTAACATATTCATTTTTATCCTTTTTATTTTTATCTTCTTTAAATTGCTTAATAAGTTCCTTCATTTCATTATCAATTGATTCTTCTTTTAAAAGAGGTAAATCATCATTTTCTTTATCATAAAATACTTGTTTGGTTATCAATGAATTGATTTTGGTAACTACTTGGTTAATATCTGCATATTTTAAATTTTGGTACATTTTATATTCGGCCAAAAGCATAGATATGTCCGCCAATTGAGTGGTTATATCTAAAACACTGAATCCGTTTTCAAATATGAAGAAATCACTTTTGACTAAATCTAAAGATTTTTCGAAATTTTCTTTGGCTTCCTTCAATAAAGGCAAAAATTGTTTGTTGCATGCTTCGTTGAAATAATGGCAATATTTAAATAGAATTATTTTATCTAAAGTTAATACTTCTAAAGTATTTTTTTTCAACAATTTTTGATTTTCTAAAAAGTTCTTTTCTAAGAATGCTTTCAAGCATTTAATTAATTTTACTTTTTTTAGCATACCAATTAAATAATATGTTAAAGACTTATAATAATTATGCTGATATAATAATTTAGGAAACATTACTAATAGATCTTTCAATATAGATTCACATAATTGTATATTAATTTCATTATTTTTACTTGGATTGCATATTTGGAAATAAACATATTTTAAATCAATTTTACATATTAAGTCATTAAATTTATAATAAATATTCTCAAAGGTATCTTCAGGATAATCGGCCTTAGGACTAGAATAATTTTCTTTATCATAATTAGGGTTCTCAAAAACTGAATCAGTTGAAAAGAAATCTATTAATAATTGGGATGAGCCATCTGCACCAGTTTTTGGATCTTTTTTAGCGTTGCCTATTTTACTATTGATATTAGTTTCTTTATCTACGAGCTTATTCATCATTTCTTTATCTATATATAAATTTTTTACAACTTTGTCAGAAAATACTGTTTGTGGTTGGATTAAATAATTAAACATGGCATATTTTTCCCATAAAATATTTCTAGCAAATTTAATTATATTTAGTGCTAATTCATAATTTTTTTCAATAAAATGATATTCAGCAAAGTTTCCATAAAAGGCACATAATTCATAGTCATTTATAAAGTATGTTTTTCCTCTAGTTAATATATCATCGTAAGCTTTCTGTGCTTTAGTTATATCATATTGTTGAATATATATCATTGTTTCTAATTCTTTTGATCTTACAAAGAAATATGTATCATTAATTTTATTACTATTTTTTATAATTTTATCAATTATATAAAGACAATCTTTGAATCTATTCATTTTAAATAAATTAACTAAATGATAATAATGCAATTTGAACCAAAAAACACTATTAGGAATAATTCTTTGATTTTTATAAATTACTTCAGATATAACTTTGAACAATTCTTTAATTTGTAATTCGGGATCAACTTGTGGTTGATTATCTAGGGTTTCTTTAGTATCTTTTTTACCTTTTTTATCATCTTTTTTAGCTGCGGCTTTAGTATCCTTCTTATCTTGTTTAGCAGGAGCCTTAGCTGCCTTGGCTCCTCCTCCCCCACCTACAGCAACCTCATTAGGCTTTAAATCAGGCACGAAATCTTCACCATTATCGAAATTTAATATTTTATTTCCTAATTCAGGCTTAGCTAATTTATTAAAGTTTTCTATAGATTTATATAATACCATTGATGAGTTTATATATAAGCCTTGACATTGATATAATTTGCTTAATAGTATTCTAAAACTGAAAATTAGTTCATATCTTTCTTTGGATAATTCTAAATCATTTTTGTTATATTTAAGAGTGATGAAATTTTTTAGTTCATCTGATGTTATACGAGCATTATCAGTTATTTCAGTTAATTTATTTTGTAATATAGTTAAATTGTCTTTATAATTAATATCATTTAATTTTATTGACTTCATGCATAAAGTCAAAAAGTTAATATCTTCATAAGTGCTTAATAAAGCAATGTTTTCTCTGCATTCTTTTTCTATACGAATGAATGTCTCATCTTTTAAAGTACTGAAATTATTTTTTTCAGGATATATACCAAAATTGTCTTTATTACATGCTTTAAACAATATTAATAATTTGCTATATTGCAAATAATAGTATAAATTAGGACCTAAAAATGTTTTCAATTCATCATCAACAGTTAATTTGATAATAGTATTCAAAGCAGCTATATTTTTTTCATCTTCTGGTGGTAAATTATTATAATAATTAACTTTATCTTCATTATGAGTTAAATTAGCATATTTACCAGTGAAGTAAATTTTATATCCAGAATTTAGTATTTGAGGCAGATCATATTTTCTCATTATTTTATAATAGTTCATAAAAGCTTCATTCAAATATCCCAATTCAGCTAGACAAATAACTTTCAATATTCTTGCGAATAAAGTATAATTTATATTTTTGCATCTATCGCATGCCAAATATTCTGCTAAGCACAACATAGGAAGACAATTTTCATAGTTATTATATGATATTAAAATTTGACTTAACTCAATTAATGATACGAGTAAGTCTCCAGGCTTAATATTATATTTAGAATTAAACATATCAATGTTTTCATTAATATCATTCAATCTATAAGTTCCAAATTTGACATAAATAGAAGGATTAGGAATGATATTATTTAAAACATAAAAAGTAATTTTAGAAGCGAATAAAGCTGATTCTCTTTGTTCATATAATGAATTATCATAGCAATATTTTGCTAATTTATGCAATGATTTAATTGCATAACAAAACGATGGTAAAACAAAAATATTTTTGGAGCCGGAGGCATTTATATAATTCTCGAATTTAATATCTCTGAACCCTTTGATAGAATATAATTTTTGGAATACTGTATCAATTTCTTCGTTGAAAAATACTTCGGCCTGTTTCAGACTTTTTTCAGTACCCATTGAATAAAGAACCAAACTCATTTCATATAATATTTGAATTAATAAATAATTTTCTTGTCTTTTTTTCAGAACTTGGATGCAGTTTTTGTACCCGACTAACATGTTACTTTGTAAAAATTGCAAAGATTTTATTTTATTTATATATTCTTTATAATTTGTGGTGAAATTATATTTATATTTTGAAATTGACATTAATTCAATTTGGTAATCTTCATATTTTTTCCTGCAATTATTAACAGCTTTTAATGCATTATTTGTGTCATTCAAAAAGCTTTCATACAATTTCTCACTTTTTTCCTTATCGTTTCTCAACATATCACTAATTGATGTATATATATTTAATTCTTTTGTTAAAATAGAATAATCTCTTTCAAATTCTAATTGTTCTTGGGGTATTTCACCTGTTATCATTTGTTGTCTTTTATTCTTTTTTCTTGTATTTTTCCAATTTTCATAAATTTCCACTCTGTGATTTATTTCGTTTTGTTTATTTTGGGTGTTTTGATTTGCTTTTTCAAAAATATGTTTTTGTCCCTCAATTAAAAATGATAAAGTAAATTGACTAAATAACTCATTTGTTACTAAGTTAAATTTAGTTATAAACTCACTTAAAACACTCCATTTTTGTTTGTAATAAGCACATTGGATAATAAAGGTGAGTAATTCAATATAGATATCTATATTTATTAATCTTGAATATGAATTTAATAAATTTTCTTCATCGAAATTCTTTTTTATAGGTTTAGTTGATTTTGATAAGGCATAAAAGTTTTCCACAGGAGCTTCAAATTTAGTTCCAGTTAATGTTTTTTTAAATTTATTTAATTCATATTCATAATCAAATTCTGTGAAATTGCAGTTTCCTCTTTTTAGATAATTTAGTCGAGTGAGAGCAACTTCTCCTATAATTATTAAATATGACCATATATTATTTGGTACTGCTTTATAAGGAACTGTATCACTGTCTTCGTCCTCATTTTTCACAATTATATCATCACAACAATTATATGGAGTTAGCATATCATATGCTATTATATTATATGTGAAATAAATTAAATTATCCAAATGAATATAATTTTCAGTATCATTTGAGCACAAAGCTGATAAGGCAAATTGTTCAAATATTTTGTTTAGTTTTAAATATCTCTCACTCATATTTCTATCTATTGCGTCATCAAAAGGATCTACTGGCTCTTCCTCTACTGCATCTTTTGCTTTTGGGTCTTTTTTCTTTTTGTCATCCTTTTTAACTGGTGGCTTCTTTTTGTCATCTTTTTTGGCACCACCTCTACTTGCAGGTTTTTCTCCTTCTGCAACCTCTTCTGGGGGTGTTTCCACCTTAGGGGGTTCTATTTTTATATCTTTTTGATTGAAAAATCCTAATTTTATATCTAATAATTTTAGGTCATCGTTTTCTTTTTTTTCAGCATATTTATCTATTTTTTTAATATCGCATAATTTAAAATTGAAAAAATTATTGAAATCAAAATTCATAAATTCCTTATGATTATTTTGTAAGAAATCTATATATAAAATTATTCCTTTATTAAAGTAAAGATCATCTATCCAAAATAATTTTTCTTTTATTTTAATTACTTCATTTTCACTTAATGTACTATAAGGAGGTTTAATTTCTTCTTCAACAATGCATCCAAAGAATTTTTCTTCTATTTGTCCACCCATTTTTTCCAAATCAATATCTAACCCATTTGCATCTTGTGGCATTTCTTGTTTTATAGTAGTTAAATAATCATGTATTCTTACTTTTAATTTATATAAAATATCTCCTGAAATGAATTGCAATTTTTGATTAAAAATATTCAAAATAAATTCATGATCTTCTTTTTTAATTTGAATACTATCAACTAAGGCTAAAATTTCAGGGAATCCAGCAGCCCCCCCTGCCACTGCTCCAGCTGGTTTTTTATCTTTTTGATCAGTGATACCTTGCGAAGCGAATAATCCTCCAATGAAATTTTGAATTACTTTTTTTAAAGTTTTATCTAAATATTGATAATATTTCTCTTTTGTTGCTCCTGAAGTAATATATTTTTGGATAAATTTAATTCCTTCATTTTTGAATCCATCCCAAACTTCTATCAAATCATTTATATTTGTCTTATGTCTATCTATTTCATTTTGTAAATTTGGATAAAACTCTTTTGGTTGCTCCCCTTCAGCAGGGACTTGCGGTTTATTTTCTTTCTTATCTTTGGCATTTACAGCAGCAACTCCATTATATTTTTCAATTAAAGTATCTAAAATGTCTTTATAGTTATCCAATTTTGCTTTAATTAATTCATTATAGTCACCACAACTATAGATTTTTTCGTCAATTTCTTGAACTTCTCTTTCTATATCACTCAAAACTGAATTTGTAATTTCTTTGAATTTTGGCTCGGGGGGGATTTCTGGATTTGTCGCCTCTTGGCTTTCTTCTTTTTTGGCATCTTGCTTTTTTTCTTTTTCTTTTTTTTTATCTTTTGGATCAACAACTTCTTCTTCTTTTTGTAAATATGTGTATTTAAATGGATAGTATTTTTTCTTTTTAATACCTAGTTCCATTATTAAACTTTTTTTGACAATATCTGGTTCATTTAACATATTTCCTAAATTGAATATGTTATATATGACTAAAGATGATATTTTTCTGAGATTGATATCCCATATTTCATTTGGAATTATATTTAGACCTAAATTCATTTTCATATATATGCTCAAAAGCTCTCTATATAAATTTTTTTTATTAATTATTTGAACAGAAGTATTATATAATTCAACTACGAACATTTTAATTAATTTATAATTTCTTAAATATATTGATATTTCCAAACCTAAATTTAAAATGTTCAAATTTTTTAGTATATTTTTTTGTTGCTTGTAAACATTTGATTCAACATAGTTATCTACAAGATGGTCTCTAACCTTTAAAGCATAAGTACTTTTAGCTAAATAATAGAAACAGTATGAAACTCCTTCTAATTCAAATAAAGAAGTTCTATATATAAAATCATATTTTAATTTATTTAATAATATCGAATTATTTTTGTTGTCTAATCTTATCTCTTTTATATCGCTTTTTTCTGTGAAATAATTGAATACAATTTTACTTCTGTTTCTGCATATGTCATAGAATCTATATTCAAAAGCAATCTTACAAACTTGATAAGATATGAAGTGTATAGGTAGGGGGAAATATAATTCTACCTCTTTTGAAGTAGTACCAATTGTATTTACTATAGTTTCATCATTATCATAGGCTGCATAGGCAAAGATATATTTTTCATTATTTTTCAAATTTTGAATTGTAACAGAATTTAATATTGGCATTATTTTGTTACAATTTGTTAAAGTAGTATTATTTAATTGGACTATATTTGAGCCAGTAGATATTTGTCCGAACATTTTTACTTGTGATATATTATGATGAATTTTATCAAGTTGATCTTTTTTGATTTTTATTAAAGGGAAAATAAAAGTACAATTTTGAGATGTTTTATGTATTAAAATTGGTTCAGGAATTTTTTCTACATTATCAACCATTATTGGTTTATATAACAAATTGTAAGGATAATAGAAATAAGATAGCTCATTTGTATTCACATTAAATCTTTCTAATGATTTAATATAAAAGAAATGCTTTAAGTAATAGTTATATCTTTCGTCTTCTTCTTTAATAACTTGATCAATATTTGTATTACTTATTGTTAACCTTTTATGTCCCCATGTACTGCCATTATGGATAAGCTTCAGTTATTACCTGTTTTCTAATTGATAGCATAAAGGGTTAATAAATATATTTGGTCTTGTTTATTTTTAGGTCTCATTGAAGCCAAAGAGGCATTATATAAAGCCATCAAATATGAATTTTTATTAATATTTAATTTCATAATTTTTTCACTTTTTGACAAAATTGGCTTGTCCGGCTGCAGTTTGCCTCCCTCTTGCAATATTTTTTTCAAATCATTCATATTGGTTTGAACTTGCACTGAGGTTTTGCCCTTAATTATATCCAGCTTTTTCAAAGTTCTTTCAGGCAAATTTAAATGAGGTAATAATTTTTTTTTCTCTTTTGTGTTATCTAGATTTTTTTTGCCTTTTTTCATATTTTCATAAATAGTCATTTTATTTACTATGCTATCTCCAGTTTTTATATACATTCTATAATATTTCATTTTTAATTCAATATAAATACAATTTAGATCATTTTCATGTTCTGTCACCCAGTAATTCACAGATATATTATTTTTATTCTTTTCATCTTTTAAATAAACACTTTTTCCATCATATAAAGGAGACTTAAAATTCTCTGGGTCTTTTTCTTTCTCTTTTTTATTTAAATAATTATTATATTCACTTTCTATATAATTAACTTCAAAATCTTCTTCATTTATAATGTCTGGATCTGCCTTCGATATTCCTTGTTCAGTTATAGCTCTGAAATTAACTCTTCTTTTTTTATTTAATTTTTTTACATATTCATCATATTTTCCATTTATTTCATTAGTTAATTTATATATCTTGTTATTATCGCAAGTAAATGAAGTATAAGTTTGTTTGTTCTCTCTATTATCAACTCCAAATATATCTTCTTTTTCTTTCGCTTTTTCTATGAAGTCTAAAGTATCTTTTAAGACTACCACACCAGTAGCATTATTTCCTGTCCTTTCTGCATAATCTCCTAATAGTAAACTGATATATCCATATATGATGACATCTTTGTGAGTAATACTAGTTAAAACGTAATGAACGCAGAATAAAGTATTAAAAATTTGTGATAAAGTTGAATTTATAACTTGTTGAATTTCATTTGCAAAATTTTCTTCTATTTCATTTTTGAAAGAATTGAAATAATCAATACGTTCCAAAAAGCTCTTGAGATACTTTTTATATATCAAAACACAAATGTCATAAAGGAAATTAGATCTTGAATTTAAAAAGAATGTTCCACATTCATCTTGAACTGCATTATAAAGCCATGTGGCTAACAAATCTAATTTTTCGAAACTATAATTCAAGTTCAAAAATTGATATTGTCTTCCACTAAACTCATCTTTTTTTTGTTCTTCAGTTTGGGCGTTTTTATCTTTGCTATCAGCTTTATCTTTATCTGTGTAAGAATTTTCTAATTCATATAAATGTCTAATAATTTCTGCTTCTCTTTCTATTACATAGAATTGCTTGTCATTTAAATAAGATAAATTGACATAAAAATGAGAAAAATTATAATCGATATAATTAGGATCCATATTCTTTCCTTGGATGGTTATTTCTGGTTCAATTTTAATATAATTCATTCTTGGAGTGGCATATGGACAATTACTAATTAAAGGATATACATCAACTATGGCATTTAATTTTTCATTATCATCTGATAGATCTGGGGAAGTACCTTTAGTGATAATGATGTATGGGAAAAATTTATTTCCTTGTTCCCCCAAAGTTATTTTTTGTTCTTTTTCATATAAATTATTTTTGAATATTTTGACTGGGAGGGCGATGGCTCTTTCATTTTGTTTTATGTCTTTTTTTATTTTGTAATCATTTGACATTACTACACGAATATTTGTTATAGCTTTATTTGGGTTATGTGATCTCCTTATTAATAAATAAACAAAATTATGTTCTAAATTTTCTATTTTTTCATATGGGTTAGGCACAGCATTTTCATCACTATATTTTTTCTCACTTTTTTTAGGAGCATCTTTTTTAGCATCTTTTTTTGCATCTTTTTTAGCAGCATCTTTTTTTTTGGTATCTTTTTTAGCATCTTTAACCAAGGTAGCTAATTGACTATTTTCTTTATCCATATTAGAAATATATTTGCCTGCTTCTCTTAATTTTTTTATTTCTCTCTTATAGTTATTAATATTTAAATCTAATGGTATTTTTTCATAACCATTTGGTATATTGGCATATTGAATTGAACTCATTTGAATATCAACTTCTGAAACATATGGATGTTCTACATGTCTATATTTAATTCTTATATTTAAACTATCAATTAATTCAATGAATTCTTTATACATATTACAATCATAGCAAGCCTTTAATAGTTCTACATGCAATTCAATTGGAACATTCTTTGAAGATTGTTCATAACTTCTTACTACTTTTTCATTATTAACATTTATGGCCTCATTTAAAATGTCTTCATAATGTTTTTCATTTTGTTGAATTTTTGTATTCATTTCAATAACTCTTTTCTTTTTATCGATAAATTCAATAATTCCATTTTTTATATTATCAATATCAGGTTTCATTAAAGTGGTATACACATAATTTATCATATTTACTTTCCAATCATATTTTGCCCCTTCATGATTTACAATGCTATTATAAAAACTTAAATTAGATATAGAATTTATGGCACAAATATTTCTATTCAAAATAATTTCACTTATTTTATCCTTATTTTTTTCTTTATTTTCGGTATCTTTTACATTTGTGTCATAAGTTTCTTCCAATTTTTTTTTCCATGATTCGAAATTTAAATTACCACTTAAAATCCCATATTTAAATTCGAAATATCTTAAATGTTTAAAGTTTTCATTGAAAATATCTTGCATATAGTCAGGTAAAGGTCTTTCTTGTTCTTCTACTGATTTTAAATCAGTTAATTTATTTATTCCTTGAGTTATAAA
>JAJJKM010003830.1:0-10909 GCA_023805625.1 Epidinium cattanei
ATATTAAAAATATTTTTTATTATAATATAAAATTTTTTTAGATTATTGTAATCCTCCTTTATATACAAAATATTTTTTTTTAAAATACATATTACCTTTTTTTGGTAATAATTTTATGAATGAAAGTAGTAGAAATACCTTAAAAGTCGGAATTTTACCCTTTTTTGAGAGGGGGGTTATTTTCCTACTAAAATTAAATTTGTTTTTCTCAGTTAGCTCCCTGACATTTTTTTCTCCCCAAGAGGTTGATAAAAATTTTTCACTCAGATAGCTACCTTGAATTTAAATTCATGTTTTTTAGAAACACATGGGGATTATAATCTAACTATTTCAAAATTGAAATTTAAAAATTTTGAGGGAGTGGAGTTATTTTTTGATAAGGGTTATATTCCAACTTTTACAGTAATAATTATTTTTTTAAAAGAATTTTTATATTACCTATTATAAAAGGCTTATTATTGATTAAATTTCTTATGAAATACATAAGAAATCATTTAAAAAGCTATATCTAAAGTTTATAAATCAATTCAATTAATTAAATAATAAAAAAATATAAATTGATTCATTTAATAAAAATTTTAAAATAATAAATAAATGAATAACTTCATAGTCTTAGAAGAAGTATGTCAAACTCAATTTTCTACAATTTTACGTTGCAAAAATAAGACAACTAGAGATATTGTGGTACTAAAGCAAATAAGACAAAAAAAACAGAAGATGCCCCTAGTAAAGAAGTTCTTCGTGAAATTTTAATAATGATGAATTTCACCCATCCCCATATAGTTAAATATAACAGTGTATTCGTCCACAAATGCCAAGTGGTTATAGAAATGGAATTTTGTATCACTTCTCTCTCAAATGTAATAAAAAAAATTTCAAAACCTTTTTATATTGCTCAAACTAAGAAGATAATTAGATCAATAGCCTTAGGATTAAAGCATCTCCATGATCATGATATAATTCACCGTGATATAAAACCAGGAAATATTTATATAGATGAAAATTGCATAGTTAAAATTGGGGATTTTGGCTCAGCACGTATATCTCCTCAAAAAAAGTCAACAGATGATGAAGAACAAGATGTGGAAGTTGATAACAAAAAGAAAAAAAATGATGGAAAGGATAAAAGGCCTTTAACCCCAGGGGTTGGTACCAAGTGGTACAAGGCTCCTGAAATTATTTTTGGAGGAAAGCATTATGATAAAAGTGTTGATATATGGAGTTTTGGATGCTTAATGGCTGAATTATTTTTATTGGAACCTTTATTTCCTGGAAGCACTGATTTTGAAATGATTAATTTAATATTTTCCTTTATTGGGTTTTCTAAAGAAGATGAAGATGCTTTGAAACCTCAGTTACGTATTAATTATAGAGATAAACCTGATAATATTTTTGAAAATACTTTTGATACGGCTGAAAAAGACTCTATTGATCTTATGAAAAAAATGCTTGTTGCTAATCCAAAAAAAAGAATATCAATTGAAGAAATTCTTAAACACCCATTTTTAAAAGATGAAGAGCGTTATATGAATTGTAATTTACCTATATAAAATATTCAAAATAAATAAATATAATATTTCAATTTATTTTTAAATATTATGAAATAATTAAATATTTTATTAGACAATATTATAAATTATATTCTTAAATAATTTTCAAAAAAATTATTAATATTACTATAAATGTAATGTAAATACTCCCCTTAAAATTCAATTTTTTTAACTTTAATAAGAGAAATAATAAGTTATAAAACTCAATTTAATAATTTTAGAGTAAAATAGATTGAGATTTATGTTATTGCTATGAATAATAATTATAAAATATTTTATAAAAAAAACAATTTAAAAAAATGAGAAGAAGGTTCCAAAATAAGAAAGAAACAGATGAAAGAAAACCTGAAGAAGAAGAAGACCAAGAGCAGCCACCAAAAGAAGAAACATATGCGGAAAGAAGAAAAAGAAGATTAGCCGAAAGAGAAAAGCAAAAACAAAGAGAAAAAGAAGAAGAATCAAAAAAAGACGAAGAAAAAAAAATAGAAGAAGCAGAAGTGCCGAAATATACCAGAAGATATAGAAGATCAAAACAGGAAGAAAAAAAAGAAGAAGAGAATAATTCAGATAATGAAGAAAATTCAAATAAAAAGCAAAAAGAAGAAAAAAATGAAAAAAAATATGAAAAAAGAATAAAATCATCAAGATATAGTTCCAGAAATGACCAAGAAGAAAAAGAAAAAGAAATTCAAAGAAAGAAGGAAGAAGAAGAATTAAAGGAAAAAGAAAAACAAAGAGAAAAAGAAAAAGAAAATGAGAAAAAAATTCAAGAAATGAAAAATCAATATGATAAAATTAAAATTAATAGTAAAATAGAAGAAAATGAGGAAAAAATTAAAAATAAATTATCTAAAGAAAAACCAAAAGAAAAATCAGAGGAAGAAGAAGAAGAAATTAATATTGACGTTAGTGGCAAAGCTTTCAATGAAAAATTAGAGGAATTAAGTAAATTGGCAAAAACAACACAATTAGATTATTTTTTCGAGGGAACTTATTGCGATATAAAAGATCAATATACTAATCAGTGGAAAACAGGTTTAGTCTTAGAGCGTACTGATGAAGAAGTAAAAATTAAATATTATTACTCAAATATAAATAAAACTATATTCACTTTTAAAGTAATTGATGCCATAGATAAAGATATAGCCATGTTTAGAAAATATACTCAGGAAGAAAATTATTATTTCAATAATGCATACCAAAAAATGAGAGATACAGCAGTGACTAATCCCATGCTATTTGAGGCAAAGGCTGCCCTAAAAGTTTTATGCAGTATGAAACATTTTTCAAATAAGGAATTTGATCAGGCATTTGAGTCCCCATTGGAAATAGTGCAAGAATTAAGAGGTAAACTATACTATATTTTTTTGAATATTATTAATAATAATTTCCAATTTGAATATGTCGAAGAACAAAAGGCCATAGCAAGAAGGAAAAATCCAAAGCGGGCGGCCAAAGAAGAGGAGGAGGATCGAGAAAAATTTGATATTGAAAATGATATATCAGTTAATGACATAGGAGATTTAATAAATGACTATTTAGATTTTTCTGTGAAATATTTACAATGGATAAATTCTCATCCAGAAATTGGAAGACTGTTAACTTTTAATTATAATTTCATGTTATTTGACAAAGAGTGTGCATTTTTCAGTTCTTTGTATGAATTTAGTTCTATCTTGAGCATGCTCTTCAGAGAAAACAAATTTTTTATGACATATAGAGACCAAATCACTGAATGCCTAAAAGATTGGGGTTTGGAAAAAGTTGACTTCAAAATTTCAACCACTTTATATAATTTGACCAAAAATAAAGGAATTGATAAAATCTTAAAAGGCATATTAGTCAATGAACATCAATCCTTATTTGTCTTTGAACAAATTGCAAAAATATTAGCTTCAAATGGGTTTGTATTATTCGAAGATAGATCAAAAATATATGATTATTATTTCAATAGAGTTAATAATTTAACTATGAATGAACAGAAATTTATATCTTTTGATGACATAGAAAATTATTGTGATAAAATTAGGACTTTAATTGATGCTGTAACTATAGATAATAAAGAAGAGAGAAACGCAGATACAATTCATTTGCATTTCGTATACAAATTAATAAATACAGATAATCTCCCTTTGAAGATAAGAGGTATAGCCCTATTTAGTAAATTAATAAGAGAAGAAGAAATAGCCCATAAGCATATCACTCATTTTATTCAACAAGTTCATTTAGTCAGTAAAGTTATTTTAGGACCTAATATGCATGAAGAAATATTGAAAAGATCAAAGGAAATATTTATATATGTTTTGAAAGATAAAGAAGCTAATAATACAAAAATGGTAAAAACTTTACATGAGGAATTGAGCAATAAGAATAAAAGTATTGCTGAAGAAGTAAAAAAGATTCTGACTACAATTACTGCTTATTTCAACCAGGATTTGCAAGATTATTATTTTAATCAAATTTTAAATAAGATAAAAATAGAAGATTATACTGTAGAAAGTGTTGAAGTATTAAAATCTTTTACTTTTAATACGAGAAATATGGATGGATTAGACTTGCTGTGGAAAATAATAAACCAAAATAATAAAAGTGAAGTTGTCGATGAAGCAATATATAGCATAAGTGATATATTTGAAAAAAAATTAATGAATTTAGATGTTGCTATTAAATATCTAAAATTATGTTTTGATAAAATTGAAAAAGAAGACAATATCCAATGTATGAAATTGTTTAAAAATTTCATGGAAATATATGGAGATGAAATTAGGAATGAAATAATTGAAATTAATAATCAAAAAGATATTTTACAAATATTATTAAAAAATTTCGAAAATTACATAAAATTGAAGAAAGAACAGAAAAATAGCCTATTATATAAAATAGCCGACAATATTGAAATAAGATTAAGAGTCATATTTTTCATATATGCCCAATTGAACAATAACGTTTTCGATAAAGGATTTGAACCAGTTTTATTATCCCTTTGGAAAAGTGCAATTTTATGTCCATATTCAAGCGATATTGAAAAGAATTGCTTTTGTTCATATTTATATCACAGATCTGATGTAATTGAGAATAATAAAGAAATAAGAAATTATCTGTTTTATAAAATAATGCTAGATGAAATTAAAAATCCTCCTCATAATATAATATACAATGAAATATGTCTTTTTAATAAATTAATATATACAATTAACAAAGATAAATTTGTATGGCTGGGGTCTATACAGAGAGTGGGAGACCCCAATGACATTGATGGATTTGATTTCCTATGGAAGATACTTAAGGTGAATGATATTGAAAAAGTCAGAAGATCAATTTGCTCTATGCTTGTTTATATGTGTATAAATCCAAGTTCTATTAAAAATGCAAAAAGATGCGAAGAAGTTTGGAATAATTATTATCAAAGGATTTTTAATATGATTAAAAAACATAGAGATAATGATGTAGTTACTATAAATAATATAGTTTTCTTATTGCAAACTTTTGTTGATTACTTAAATAGAGATTCAACATTTATAATAGAACAATTACCCAGATTCAATAAAAATAATTGCATAAATATTCCTTTTTATAATGGAAATCAAAATGTAACAAAACAAATACCAATAGATTTGGAGAAAGATAAAGTTTATATGATAAAAGAAAGAGTTAGTTATTATTTCCAAATACCATTTAAATTACCGTATTTCCCGGAATTTAGACCCCTTCCAGGTTTCCAGGGGGAGGGGCTAAAATTCCGGGTATGATTTATAATATTTTTATTAAAATTTTGGCTAAGGGGGGACTTAAATTCAGGGAAATACGGTAGTTGAATTAAAATTTAGAAATGAATTAATGCCCATTCAATATGAAGATGATGATAAATACTTTAATAGTTTCATAAATATGGATATGAATACCAATATTGAAATTGATGTATTTGAAGGACCTTATAAAATATACACTTTATTTAAAAATCCAAAAAAGATATTATTAGAAGACGAAAATATTTCTGGTGAATTATTTTATTATTTAGGTCAATATACAATATTGTTTGAATCATTCCCCTCTGAAAGACAAAATTTTCAATATTAATTTTGAGTGGGAATTATTCCTTTTCTTACCTTAATAAATATAACAAAACAGATGATATGGACTATTATGCAATAAACAAATTAATATATTGTTATCCAGTTGGAAAAAAGATGTTGGATGATATACATACTTTTAAAATATGGGAAAAATTAAAAAATGATACATCAATTTATTCCAAAAATTATTTGATCAAAATTATAAAAAGTAAAATAGCTGACAAAAACTGGTTGGAATTATTGAAAAAAGAAAATAAAATGGAAAGATTATTCTTCAATATATTATCAACATATGAAATTACAATGGAAGGAAAAAATAAAGAACATTTAAATGAAATAGAATTTATGTGCTTAGAAAACTTATTATACATTACAGATAAAACAGAAGATGTTAAAGGATCAAGCTCATATGAAAATATGTATCATAAATGTATTGAATTATTATACAAAGTTATATCTAATGATAAAGTTGAAAATGGATTAACTTTAGATGCACTTTTTTCATTTATGAGCAACAACAAAAATGAGAAAACAAGTTCTATTATAATTAGAAACAAAAATGACTACATAAGAAAAATAGTAACTGATTGTCTATTAAGAACAAGTGGAATAAACAATAAAAATAAGCAAAAAGTTATTGATTTCTTTGAAAGTAATGATATAGGAGATGAAGCGTTTTTAGGTATTTTTAATTATATGCTAGATACTGATTTATTAAAGAAATTAATTTCTTCCAATGATAATAAAACTGATGATGACTCTTTCTTTAAAGCCGTTTTGGCTTTTATGAGAAAAGCAAATCTTGATGAAGAGACCTTGGACAAACAAAGAAGATATATCCTTTTTAATATTAATGATATTGTCAATTTAATCATTAAGTATTTAAATAATTACAATTCTCTTTCAGAAAAAGAAAAAAATATAATAGTCATAACAGGTCTTTTATCTATACTAAAAGAAATCATGCTTCAAAATGAGGGTATTTTATTAAAGTTAAAAAATGATAATAAATTCTTTGCATTAATTTTTGAAAAATGTTTGTTCAAAGAAAATATGTGTGTCAGCAATAAAAAATTATTAAAAATATTATCTTAATGTACTGAATAAACTACCTTAATAATAATCCCCAATCAAAATTTTAGAAGTATTTTGTAATAAAATGTGTCTAATAGTCCCCATCTTTAAAAACTTGTATTTCTCTGTCTCTTAGTTTATTCAGTAAATTATGGTATTTGAAATTCTTACTTTATTAATAATTAAAATATTATTTTCCGAAAAAATTATTAATATGATAAATGAATTAGTAATAATAAATCTAATACTGAAAGAGTTCTAAAAGAATTAGTCAAAAACTATGATATGTCATTTTGGCGTACTCCCCAGGTGTCAGAGTGGTACCTTACTCCATCCCGTAGTAAAAATCATTTGGGAAAAGTTGGTTTAGTTAATTTAGGACATACTTGCTATTTCAATAGTTTAATTCAGCAATTATATATGAATAAATTTATAAGAGAAAATACCACATATGACATAGTCTAACCCCCCAGAAAAGGTTTTTTAAAAATTTTCGATGGGGGGTAAGACATGTCTCAATTTTTAGCTTTTTTACAAATGTTTGGTCAAAAATTTTGAAAAATTTTGAAGGGGGGTTAGACTAAGTCACTTACGGTATTATAGGAGATGAGGATAAAAAAAATAACAGTAATAATGTTTTTAAACAACTAAAAACATTATTAACACAAATGAAATTTTCTTTTTCTGATTACATAAACCCAAATAATATGATTAATTCTATAGAAAATTGGGATAAAAGAAAATTAAACCCCAACGAGCAAATGGATGTCACTGAATTTTTCAATTTATTATGTGAAAGGTGTTTTTGTCCGGAAATCCAAGATTGCTTTGAAGGAAAATTTTATTCAACATTTACTTGTGATGAATGCAATCATGATTCTTCTTCTACTGAGACTTTCACTACAATTAATTTACAAGTAAAAAATCACAAAAATTTAAAAGACTCTTTGAATTCATTTTTTGAAGGAGAAATCTTTGATGGAGAAAATATGTATTTTTGTGAAAAATGTAAAAAAAAAGTAAGAGCAGAGAAAAAAATATCAATTAAAGATTTGCCAAAAAGCTTTGTTTTTGTATTAAATAGATTTGAATTTGATTATGATAAAATGATAAGAAATAAAATCAATAATTATTGCGAATTACCACAAAAAATTGATATGACATCATTCTATGATGGAGTAGAAGTTGATTCCGACCTTACTTTCGATTTAACTGGAATGATTATTCATGAAGGAAATTCTGAATTCGGACATTATTATAGTATAATTAAGGATGAAGAATTAAATAAATGGATATTATTTAATGATAATCAAATTATGGAATGCGATGAAGAATTTATCGAAAATCAAGCATTTGGAAATAAGGAGGAAAATGGGCCTGTTGATACCCCCTCTGCCTATGTTATTTTTTATAAAAGAGGAGGTTCAGATAGAAATGTAAAAGAAACTGTCAAAAATATTAAAGATATTAAAGATCAAGCTACTTATGAATATATCTCTTATGAGAACGACAAAAGTAAAATAAGTCAAATTTATTTCACTAATGAATTTAAGAGTTTCATGCAAGATTTTGTTATAAATTATAATTTAGACAATATTATTCTTTTACTATATTTTAATGATTAGAGATCCCATTTATTAGAATACCCCATAAAATTCTTCAAAAATTTGAAAAAAAATTATAGAATATAACGACCATATATATTTTAAATTACAAATTATAACACCTAACTCAAAATTTAGAAATTTTCGGGGAGGGGTGCTCTAATAAAATAGGGTATATTTTTATTATTAATATATAAATTATGTATAAGATGAAAGGTTAAAAATATTTATAGTCAACCATTTATAACTAAAAATAATAATTGGGAAAGATATCCTCTAAAAAGAGAAATGTCTGATATTATTAATTCAAATATTGATTATCTTTTAAGCAAATATAATTTCATTGAAAATAAATTAAAAAAAACAAAGGTATATACAGATGATTTTGAAATACCATAGCTCAAGTTATAAAAGACCTTAAATTTTTGTAATTTATTTCTTTAATCATGAAAAAATTAATAGACACCATAAAAAATTTTTGGTTTCCAATAGGGACTGTATTTTTTTTGTTTACTTTATTTAAATTATATGCAAAATATTTCTTATATATTTACATAAGATTAAAAGATAATTGTTACATCGAAGAAGGAATAGATCTATTTAAAAGTTTATTAAATAATTCAATAGATAATTGCCTTTGGTTAATTAATAATTTTAGTAATATAAATGTCTTAGAAGAATTTTTAATAACAAATCCAACAATTGAAAACAAGCATATTATCACTGGAATATTATATTGTGCTTTAATTCAATTAAATAAAAATAGCAGCGAAGAAAATGATTATCAAAAAATAATTCAAAATTTCATAAATATTATCATATATTTAATATCTCATAAGCAAGAAAATTATCCTCATTATGATTTATCTTTATTATATTCCATTTTGGTAAAGTTCGTTTCATTTGGAGATAAATCATTTGAATATTTAGAGTCATTGAAAATAATAGAAATTATAAAAGTATTTTTCTACCAAAAGCACACTGATGGACAAGAATCGGAAGAAACATTAAAAAATTATTATGTGCCTGAAATACGATTTAAAGAATTTTCAAAAAATAATGAATTAATTTTACCAAATGAATTATTACATAAAAAGAATAATGAAATAATAAGGCAGCCAAGAGAAAATTGTTCTGCTTTTATTATTTTATTATGTAAAATTATATTATGGAAAAAGAGTTATATGTCTGTATTCAAGGCTGATGATTATGCTTTTTGTTCTTCACTCTTCCTTGAAAGTAATGAGAGAGTTTGCATAGCTCACTTAATACATATATTTAAGAAGAATTCAGATGATATTGAAATAAAAAATGTTGTCAATCATTCTATAATACCTTTGTTGCTAAATATTATTCAAATAAGTGAAGATAATCAAATTAATTATATTATATATTTCTTTGATTATTTATGCTCATTTGTTGATCCAGGTGTTAATAATAATAATTTATTCATTATAATAAAGAAATATTTCCAAATAATAAAAGATAATTACAAATATTATCTTTTTACTTATTTCAATATTAAAAATGTTATTTATTTATTCAAAAAATATTTCCCTAATTCATCCGACTTAATTGGTCAATTGGAAATTGATTTCAGAAGTTTCATAAAATGGCTAAATGACAACCCCTACTCCCCCGCATATTATCCAGGAAATACAAGTTTATATAAAACTTATAGTTATGACTATGGAAAAATTAAAATTAGTACCATGCAATATGAAATGTTTAAGTTGGAGTTTAAGAAGAAAACCAATGAAATAAAAGAGAATTTAGTCAAAATATTAAGTGGTAAATTTAAAGATGTTGTAGAAGATCCTGATTTAGAAATATATACAGATGGAAATGATTATACTAATTATAAATTTTCTGTTGGGGATATTTTGAAAGCAAATTTAAAGGAAGGAGTTGTTGCAAAGGTTTTAGATGAAATGATATTCATGAAGTTCACTGAAGGAAAAAAAGTCTCCCAAAAATGGATATGGACTGACACAAGTCTTAAAATTATAAAAATGCATAAAAAAGAGGATGAAGAAGTTAGTGAAGAACAAAAAATAAATGAATAAAATTGTTTTCTTTTAGACTTATGAGAATAAATAAAATTATTTATTGTCTATAGAATTTATTAATAATCTTAATAGTCGTATTAATATCCTCCTTATACAATGAGAAGATTTTTTTGAGAGAGGGGATTTATATGATCAGAAATTTTCCAAGATATGTATTATGGAAATAGTTTTTTATTTAAAAATAGCAAGGTCACTCCTTGAAAAATTTTGAATAAAAATAGGGACTTAAATGACCATTTTAAATGGAATGAAAAAACATTTTTTTGTGTAGGGTATTATCCCAAAGGGGTCATTAATATGACTATTAAGGAAATTATATTTTATACCATGTATATTTAATTTTTTTTCTTTTCTGTGTACTAAATAAAAATATTATTAAGCATTGAATCATAAAAATTTTGGATTTTTTAAAATCCCTAATATAATTACATTTGAAAAATTTTGATTTAAAATTTATAAAATTAAAATAATATAAGTCATTATTAATAATTTAATACTTATGACTTTTTAGAAAAAGAATTATTATACTCTATATTATC
>JAJJKM010003831.1:0-10909 GCA_023805625.1 Epidinium cattanei
GTTACCTTATTTTATCAGCGATATATTGAATTATCAATATTTAAATAAGGAAAAAAGGTCTAATAGCTATATAGAAAAGTTTATTAGAAGAATAAAATTAAAATTAAAATTAAGTAAATTTAATATGGAAAAAATAAATGTAAAATCACTTGGCCTTTGTTTTTGATATTTTATAAAAATGAAGAAGAAGAATATAGGAAGGATATTTTTAATAAAGAAATGGGTTTAAAAATGAAATTTTAAAAAATTAGAAAATTCAAAAGAATTAAACAAATTAAAAACGAGTGATTGAAAAAGAAGAAAAATATAAACAAAATAGAATTATAAAATGATAACTTAAATGATTTAAAAAATGAAAACATTTCTTGTAGATATTATACCTTTTCATTGCTTAATTCTTTAGTAATTTATCACAGATTAAAAAAAAGATGAAACAACAGAGAATTTTAATGTCGATTAATTAAATAAATTTTTTATAATCGTAAAACTTTAAATAATAAAGGAAATAGCCAAGGCTTTTGAGAATAATTGAAAAAAATAAGGATGAAAAATTAGATTTGACAACTAATATTATGTATTTTGGTAAAAAATGATCTCTATACCAAATTTTAGATTTGTTTAGATGTGATAAAAATTTTTGTTGTAAATATGATTTAGAAGAAAGCTATACTAATAATAATTGTATTACCGTAAATGTCGGAATAGAACCCCCGTCGAAATAAAACCCCCCCTTCAAAAAAATTTTTTGCTCCCTATCAAAAATAGTAGGAATATAACCCCCCTTCAAAAAATTTTTTTATTCCCTATCAAAAATAGTAGGAATATAACTCCCCGAATTTATAAAAACCATGAATGAAAATGTCAGGTAGTTACCTGAGTGACAAATTTTTCTGGAACGAAAAAATATCAGGTAGCTAGCTACCTGATAAAAAATGATAGTCTGAATAGAACCCCCCCTCTAAAAAAATTGGCTCGATACCGACCTAGGGGGGTTCTATTCCGACTAATCCGGTAGTAGATTATTAAGTAAGATCTACTTAATTCCTTACATAATTTTTAGAGAAGAAGATATTATAAAAAATGCAACTGTATTTAATAAATTTAATAAATTATTAACTAATGAATTAACTACTTTTAAGAAATGAGGATAATATACAAAAGGAAAAATTTTAGATAATTCTAGACCTAACTTTTATAGATAAATAAATAACAAAATGTTCCCTAGAGTAGATTTGATAATTTTCGATTTCCAAATCAAAAAGATGAAGGTTCAAGAAGTGAATTAAAAATAATTGAATATAGGAGAAGAAAAGATTATAATGAAGATTTTCTTCAAATATTGATAAATAATTTCCCTATCAAAAATCATTATTATGAACTAAGAAAGCTTATTTTTATCTCATAGTCAAATATTTTACTTTATTAATACTAAATTATCAGAATGAAATTTTAGTTTTAGAAAAGGGGTTAATTATTTTTCTGATTCAAAAACTAAAAATCATGCAATAGAAGAAGTTATTAGCTTAGAAGATGAATTAAAATCAAAAATTATTTACTTAGGCATATATTTAGAATATAATAAGAAAAGTCTTTTATATTATTATTCAAAAAATATAAATTTAAGGGATATTGGATAATATGATGACCTGATTAATTTTTTATATTTATATAATCTAAAAACAGTTTAATTACCGTAATTCACTCCATAATCCCCATCTCTCCAAAAATTCATTTTTAAGCAATTCTATTTTCACGCGATAAACCCCCCTGGAAAAATTTTTTGAATTCACAGAAGGTTAGTTTGTTCTAAAATTTTTATAAGAAGGCACCTGATAAACAAATAATTTCAAAATTTTTACAGGTAGGTACCTGATATTTAAAAACAATTAAAAATTTTTACTGGTAGGTACCTTATAATTAAAAAATACTGTAAAAGCCGGAGTCATTTACGAAAAATTTTTTTTGAAAGAAATTTTTTGGGTTTGTTGGAAATGAAAGAGATGAATTTTTCAATTTCCTAAAACGTGACGACAAACTTGTAAATGACAACGGCTGGTAAATGACATCTGCTCGTAAATGACACCGGTTTTTACGGTATTTCAAAATTTTATACTTGATAATTCTATTTTCATGCCAAAAATCCCCCACCTCTTCAACAACCTAAAATTTTTTGTTACAGGGGGGATTATGGCGTGAATTATGGTATTTAATTTTATTTATATTGTTTTTTTAAAGAATTTAAGATATTCTATACTAATTATAATTATATAAATCTAAATATATTTATTTATATTATTTATTCTTTTCCAGCGCATCCCAGCATTATCACCGGAATCCCTGTACCCTGGTACTTAGATTATATTTTGCTGAAAAAAACTTTTGTAATAATTTTAAATATGATTTTTTTGTATGTAAATTGGGTCCTTCTTGTTTCAAAATACAATGTTGAAGTTTTATTTAAAAAAATTCATCCCAAAATCCCATAAATTAGCCTATTTTATTAAATATGTATATACCTATTTAAAAAAGAATGTCAAAGATAGAGCTAATCAAAAATAAATGATTTAAAAAAATTGATAATAGATGAATGAAATAAAATTCCAAAAAAAGAAGCTAAAAAACTATTTCAAATATCATGAATAAAGATTAAAAAACAAATGAAATAAATCAGGAAACTTTAGACCCTTTTCTTTACAACAAATTAAGGAAGAAGAAAATGAAGAAGAAAAAAGGCTAAAAGAAGAATTAAACTTTAATGATGCAGCTTGATATAAAATAAAAAAAAGAAAATAAAAAAATTAGACAGAAAATAGGAAAATTAAAAAAACTTAAAATGAAAAAAGTGAATTTAAAAACCATAACAAAAAAAAGATATGAAAAATATGAGCTTTGGAAAAAGAATTAAAATTGAAGAAAACAAACATAAAATAAAAAGAAAAAACTGAAGGAGATAGAAGGATTAAACAAATTAAATTTAAAAAATAAAGAAATATAAAATAAGGATAGTATAGAACAATATAGATCATATCCAAAATGAAAAAATAAATAAAATGAAATAAAATTTGAAGAAAATGAGGAAGAAGAAGATTCAAACTTTAATGAGTCAATCATTGAAGAGTCCATTAAGGTATGCACAAGAAAAAAAAATTAAAATTTGATGAATTTAAAAAAAAATCTATAGGAAAAAAGAAGAACTTGAGAAGAATTATAGTTCCTTTTTTTATTTTTATTTTTATCTTTTATTTATCTAGGAAATATTAGCTTTCAATGAGATATTGTAGAATTCAAAAGAGGATTACATAAACCTCAATTGCATAACAACTTTCCCCTAAGTCTATAGTTACTAAAAGACTTCCTTTAAGCCCATTTATGGACTTCCAATTTTATTTATTTTTATTTTCCTCAAAATCTACATTAATAACATACAAAAAATTTATATCATTTTAAAGGATATAAAGTCCTCTAATTATTGGGTCTGGCTCCTATGCCATTTGTTTTAGGAAATAAAAATACTTTAGTATTAAAATAAAATTAAATATTTTTAATATAATATTTTAAATACAATAAATGGATACCCCCCCATACCAAAAATTTCAAAAAATGCCTGTTCTATTTTTATTCTAACTACCCTAAAATCCCCTAAATTTATGTTACCATAATCCCCCCATTCAAAATTTCTAAAAAGAGCTGCTCACAGGGGGGGAATTATGGTGACATTTACGGTAATAATTTCTAAGTTTTAAGAATTTATCATCCAAAAATTTTAGTAAAATATTTTCCAAGAATACATAATTTTTATAAAAATGAATAAATGATTAGTACTTTTAGGTCAAAACTCATCCATTTTCATAGAGATTTATTTATTTTCTTGTTTTTCATTCTATTTTGGCTATGAATTTTGTTTTATTTGAATCATTAGTTTCATTTCTGATTTTGAGTTCATTTTGAAAGGCCATTTCATTTGAATTTTTATTATTTGAGGTTGAATTTCATAATAATCTTTAAGTTTTAATAAATCAATATCTTCTTCTTACAAATTTTCTTAGTATTCTTCTTTTTCTATAATATTTATTAATACTTGGGTTTCTAGTTTTCCATTTATAATATTCTTTCTCTTTTTATTTTTATTTTCCATTTATTTATTTTTCCTCTTTTTTTTCAATGATATCTAATATTATCTGGGAATATTTTGTTCTTAGCTTTTTTAAATCCTTCTTTTATAATCCTTTGAAATTAATCTTTATCATGATTCATTAATAATTCCCACTTCTTGAAAAGTAATTTCCCATTCATTATCAAAAGAATAATAAGCAAATATCATTATCATATTTTCATATGACTTTTAATTCTATTAAAATCAAATTATAGAATGGATAATATTCTTCTAAATTACCTTGTTTACCTGATTTTAGTCTCCCCTTGCTAGGCTTCCAAGGGAGGGAGTGGCTATAATTTAGGGCATAATTTTGTATTTAATTCTCTATTTATATTAAAATTTTGGACAAGGGGGGTAAAATTCTGGGGGGCCTAAATCAGGCAAACACGGTATTTTATAATTTTACGACTTATCAAATTTTAAAAAATAAATAAACTTATTATTTACTTAATTGAAAATTGATTTAAAAATTTTGAAAAATAAACTTTTATTTTCCCTATATCATTATTTTTCAAAAAGATTTAAATAATATAAGGATAAATAAAAATAATAAATCAAGAATGGAAATTGATATTGATATTAATGAATCTCAAGAAAGTTTTAAATCAAGTGAGAATTCCCAATCATCTTCAATATCAGGAAAAATTACCAAAAAGAATACAATAAAACAAAAAAAGGATGCAAAAAGTCAAGGTCAATTATCTAAGAAAGACAAGAAAAGTCTTCCAAGAAAATCCCAACCAAAGAATAAACTTCCAATAGTTAATATAGAGCAAATTCTATACAACCAAAGAAGTATCACCAGATTAATGAAAAATATTTTTAAACGAATTCTTGATATTAATTGTACAAATCAATCTTATGAATTATTTTTAGAAAAATTATCTCCAACAGACTTCAAATTTTATGATAATCAGTTTCCTCCAAATTTAAATAGTTTAATTAAAGGTTGTAAAAACTGTAAAACTCAAAGTATCAATACATATTCATATAGTAAAAAAAAAGTGAATGAAATAGATTATAATCCATTGTTGAAGTATCAGAACGTAATTTGGAAAAGAGAAAGCGATATAACTGATTTTCCAGATATATTTCCTAAAAATGGTATTTTGGCCCAAGATATAGTTTATGGAAAATATACTAATGAAAATTTTTTAAGTGCGATAGGGGCTTTGGCAGAATTTCCAAAAATTATAAAAAATTTATTCATTTCTGAGAAAAAGAATAAAAACGGAATATATGGATTAAAAATTTGCAAAGATGGATTTTTACAAGAAATAGTCATAGATGACTATTTCCCTGTTAATAAAGATGATGATTCATATTGTTTTACACATTCCAAAGATGATAGTTTATGGGTACAAATAATAGAAAAGGCTTATGCCAAAGCATATGGATCATATGAACTCTTAAGAAATAAAGGAGTTGAAGGCATTCTGAAAGATTTATCTTATGCACCAGTTTTAGTTCTAGATAGTTTAAGTACAGATTTAGCTCAAAATTTAACTCTGGCAAATGATAATAAGTGGATAATCATGGCTAGTGCCGGTGATACAGATGCTTCTCTTAATTTATTGAAAGAATTAGAACTAAAGCCGAATTTTGCTTATGAAATATTAGAAGTATTTAAATTGGAACCAGAAGATTTAGATAGATTAAACAATTTCCAATCAACTGATAATAACATTGAAAATTTTCAAATTATTTTAAAAATCAGAAATATTTGGGGTAAAATAGAATGGTTAGGAGATTGGTCAAACTCATATAAATTTTGGAATGATGATTTAAAAAGAAAAATGAAATTTGAAGAAAATGATGAACAATCTTTTTATATGAATTTAAGAGATTTCAAACATCATTTTTGCAAAGTCAAAATTTGTAAATATTTAGAAAATTTTAAATATAAATCAATTAAAATTAGACAAAAGCCAAATAATTATGCTTTAATTAAAATAAAAATATATAAGCCGAATATAACTGATTCAACAAGTAATTGCTTTATATCTTTAATTCAAGAAGAAAAGGAAAAAAGTGAGAATAATGAAAATATTATAAGATCTTGACTAATTCCCCAATATTAAATTATGAGAAATTAAAATATTGAAATAAATAATAAAATTATTTTTGAAATTAAAAGGAATTAATAAGCTCAAAATCTATTTCATAAAATCACAAAGGAAAATTAATACATTAAGTCATGAATTTGGGACTTATTAAAATAGAAAAATTTACCTATTTTTAGGAGCTGGATAAATCCATGATTAATTATAATAAAAGAATATATTATAAATAATGTTAAAATTTAAAATTTTAACTTTTTAACTATATAGTTTTATTTTTTTGAGGAGGAAAAATAAGTTCATTTTTATTATGACTAATTTTTAAAATTTTTAGTATGATAAATTATTGGTTTATGGTATTTAAATACTATAATTTATTTTTTATAAGTAGAATGATATTATGTAGAATAATAGATAGTCAAACAAATGAAATAGAATATATAAAAGGAAAAATGGGGCAACAAAGAGAAATATTTATTGAACAAAAGCAGAATGCTTCTGGAGGGGAATATTTATTATTTTGTGAAATGGATAAAATTACAGAAATGACAAATTATGTGATTTCAGTTTATTCAAGTGAAGAAGTTGAAGTAGAGCAAATCCCAAATTATTCTTATCAAAATATTTTGGAAAAAATATATATAAGTTGTGCAAATAAAAAAAAGATAAATAAAGATAATAGTATAAATGATATAAGTATAAATAACTATAATGATTATACTAATAATAATGAAAACACTAACTATAATAATAATAGTTTTAAAAAAGTAATACCACATTTCATGAATTAAAGAAACCTCTATATTAAAGATATGCCCTTTTACAAAAAGAGGTTTAATAAATATAATTAATTAAAATAAGTATTAACATATATATTTTGAAAATAAATAATTAATTGATATACCTCTAAAGAAATAGCCATTCTATAAAATAATAATTAAATTTAATTCTCTGAAATTTATAATAAGCAAAGGAAGCTCACTTGCATTAAAATCAAAAATATTTAAAAGAAGTAATATTTCTTGTCTAATAATAATTCCAAGAATTTAAATATCAAACATTTTTTACACTTTTTAAAATAATTAATGAATAAGCCCCATGATTCCCTTTCTTTAAGAATTGGTATACTAGATTTAGAAAAATGGTAATTCAAAAAGCTCCAAAAATAATAAAATACACAGAAAGTACCTTAGAAGGATATTCATATATTTACATAGAAAATAATGAAGAAGATATTACATTGGTAGAAGATGTTAATTATAAGAATTTTGAAGGATATATTTTAAACTACATTATAATCCTCCTCATGGATATAATAAGATTATGATTTTTGGAAAGGGATTATGATATCAAGCTAGAATTAATATTCCAATTATATATTAAATAAAATTTAATTTCAATTACCCAATTTCTCGGAATTTAAAGTCCCCACCCATATTCCAACAAATCATAAAAAACAAAAATTTTAAAGGTTAAATTATTGGAATATAAGGCTCCAATCTGGAAGCCAAGGGGAGGCCTTAATTTCCGAGAAATATGATAATTTTCAAATGATAGATAAATTACTAATTTTTAATAGTATGATATTATTCTAACAGGAGAATTGTGATGTTGTTTATAGTATATTACTCCCTCCATATTCAGGGGGAAGATTCCATGTAGAAGTTAAACCAGGAGAAAATAAAATTATATTAATAAAAAGACTTGAATTAATAGAATCAAATAATAATATTGTTTTTTATAGATCTAATTTATTATATGGAAATAAAACTTTGTATAAATTACCCTAAAAGAAGGAATAATCCCCATCCCCCTCAAAATATTTAAAAAAAATATTTTTTATTCTGAAATATTCCCCTCCCCATTTAAATTATTTTTCCATAATAAAATTTTTTATATCAAAAAAAATAATTACTTTAAATTTTTTTAAGTAGTTAGATATATATATAATGATGGGGTGAAGAATTGTTTCTTTAATTATATTTTCTAATTGTTCCTGAATTAATCCACATTCCTATATATAAATTGAAGCCTCTTCAGAATTAATCCCTACCCCCTAGAAAAAGTGCTTCATTTTTGACCCCAGAAGGTGGGATTATTCCTTCCTTTACGGTAACTAAGAAAAAAGGAATAAAAAAAAAAAGAGAAGATAAAGAAACTGGAAAAGAAGTTGATATAAATGTGTACATTTTCAAACATGATTTTGGCATTTGCTATTTATATAGAAACAAAACAAATAATATGACCCTTGATGAAAAGGTAAATATTGAAAACAACACAAATATTGAATTCTATGATAGCAACAATGAAAATACTGATAATAAAAATAATTATGAAAAACAAAAAGAAATAAAAATAAATTTGCCTCCTCATAAAGATTATTTCTTAGATTTAAGAAGTAAAAGCCTTTTATGGAAAGTAAATCCTGTTTTTACTTATACAATTGAAAAATTAAATAATATTGAAGAAAATGAAAATGAAAAACAAAATAGTGAAAAAAGCCAAAGTGAAAGTAAAAGTTTTTCAAATAAAGAAAATAATGAAAACAATGAAAGAGATTTATATAAAAAAGAACAAAGAAGTAGAAGTCTGAGAACAAATAGTCCTTCAAGTATAAGAAATGAAGATAATTACAATGATAATGAGAATGATTTAGAAAAAAAAGAATTGGAAAATGAAAATGTGCAGGATATTGAAGAATCATTTGAAAAAGCGGGAGATAGTAGTGATGTCAGTGCTAGTGATGAAAAAAGTGAAGATAGTAGCTAAAATTAACGTGGATATTATTAATCAATAAATTAATTTTATTAGTATAAAAATTTTTATTTAATATTTTAAAATATAAAATATTTTAATATAAAATATTTCTTTTTAAATAGAAATATTCAAGAATATCTGTTTAAAGCAGACTTATATTTTAGTCATAAATCAGTTGATAAAAAAGCAATATAATATTTAATTAAATAGACTTAAAAAAATAGCAAATGAATTTATTTTGATGAAATTGTTATAAATGCCATATATATATTTTCATTAATTAATTTGGAAAAAGAATTTGTAAAATTATAATGAATTTCGAAATTATATTTGGTTATATAATTTATTAATATTTGAATTTTTAATCTTTTATACTCCTTTCCCAAGAGGCTATATCAATGGATTATTTTTCATGGGGAATAATGAGAGGTGGGAGTGAAACTTCATTTTCCAAGCCTGTGAAAGTTATCATCCAAACTGTTAAACTTCCAATCCACACCTATGAAAGTTATCATCCACAGTCAATATATATCTGATATATATATCTTATAAAGTAGTATAAAATTTTTATATCATTTTATCAGATATATATTGATTATTGATGATAACTTTCATAGGTGTGGATTGGAAGTTTAACAGTTTGGATGATAACTTTCACGGGTGTGGATAGGAAGTTTCATAGTTTGAATGATAACTTTCACAGGTTTGGAAAGGAATATCACCCTACCATAATGAAAATATAAAAGTTTAATAATTGTTTATAATATTAAAATATTGTCTATTTTTATTGATTGTATTGCTCATTGAAATTCATTAAAGAATCTTTAGGCTCTTCATATATTTTCAAAAATTTTTGATTAACTAATTCAATCTCTAATCTTTTTAATTCATTATCGATACCTCTATCATAAATGGCTTCTGTGGGTAGTCCATAACTAATAGCTCCTGATTCACAATTTTGTCTATTATCACTTATTTCTTGTCCTATTTTTTCTTTTAATCCATTTATTTTTTCTTTAAATTTTTTATATTTCAAAAACGTTTTCAATAAGATATTTTCATTTCTCCTATCATCTAAATTAAAACTAAAATCATTATTACTTGATAAATTATTTGTATTTACTTGACTTAAATCTATATTTTCAAGTAATTCTTCATTTGTCATAACTCTTTGTTGTTGATTTCTTTCTTCGTTTAAATTTATATTATTATCATTATTCTGATTATTGATATTATTTACATTGTTTGCATTGTTGTTGATGTGAATTCCTAATCTTTCATTGAAAAATCTACTTCTAATATTTTGTTCAGTAATAATAGATGATTTGCATATAGGACATTTTGGATTTAAAGCAACCCATTCTTTAAGGCATTTAAGATGGAAGACATGTCCACAATTTAAATATTTTCCTTTTTCTATTTCAGTTAAACATATACCGTAAAACAAGTTGTAATCCCCCTACATCTTAATCTCCCCCCTCTCAAAATTTTGGTTGTTCCCTAATTGATTTTTATGTCTTAATCTACCCCCAAAAAAATATAAGAAGAATTTAAAAATTAAAAAATAAATAAACTATTAACGAAAGTAAATATATTAGGTATAATAAATTATTTCCAATCAATGACAAAAAATTATAAAAATCATTTTATCGTCCTAATCCCTCCCCTTCGAAAAATTTAAGATTTTACTGTATTTTAAGGTGGGGGATTACAACGTGTTTTGCGGTATTACATATACCATAAACTTCGAAATAACTCACAATCCAATGCAATTTTTAAAGGCGGGGATTTATTTTGAGGAATGATTTCCACAAAGCATTGGAATAAGGAATTTATTTTTATATAAAATTATTTTGAAAAACTTAAGACATTTATTTATCCTACCATATTAAGATTTTTTTTAAGGGGGGATTTATTTGGAATTCACATTTTTTGA
>JAJJKM010003832.1:0-10883 GCA_023805625.1 Epidinium cattanei
AAAATTTATTACCAGTGGTCGAATGACAAAGAAGCATAATTTTTGAAAAAATGCGGTAGTCGAATGACAACGAAGCAATAATTTGGTAAAAATGTGGTGGTCGAATGAAAACGAGGATTAGGGTTAATATAAAAAATTAAAAAAATTTTAAAATAATAAATAAGGCTCAATTAAAGTAATAAAGTAATAGATAAAATTTATATAATAAATAATAAGATGAGCTAAAAGGAAAAAAATTAAAAAGAATAAAATTAGAAATTCAGTATTAAAAATAAAAATGAATAATTTAATAGTAATTATAAATTTATATTGATCCGAAAATTGATTTATTCATAAAACAAAATATTTTTAATTGTTTTTTAATTATTTTATTACCGTAATCCACGATACTATCTGCGAAATTTTTTTAGAGAAGAAAATGAAATTTTCTCAATTTCACGGATAGCTGCGTTGCATTAAATTATCAATTATATATCAATAATACCATAATATTATTAAAATATATTTCTAAATGAATATATTTTAGATATAAAATTTCTTATGCGGATAGATACTTAGTTCAATTTTTAACATTATAATATTTATCGCTGATAGCGGATAGCCACGTTGCGAGGATATTATCGTGGATTAAGGTAATTAAACATTTTAAATAATATTTTAGGTTAAATAGATGGAATAAATATATATTTTTAAAATACCGTATTTGATGTGGTCCTGCCCCCCCAATTTTTAGATGAAAAGGCCATAATTTTTTTTATTATATTTTGACATGGTCCTGCCCCCCAAAAAAAAAATTTATTTTTTGTTATAAAGTAAATTTTAATTTGAAATTAAAAATTTTATAATTACGGTAATACAATTATTCTTTAAATAAAAATTATGATTTAAATTAAAATTAAAATTTAAAATAAAATCAATGGAAAAAATAAATACCGTATTTGGCGTGGTCACTCCCCTTGGTCCGGCCTCCCCTAATATTTAGATGAATAGGCCATAATTTTTTTTATTATATTTTGACGTGGTCCTGCCCCCCTAAAAAATTGAAAAATTTTGAAAAATGGGGGGCAGGACCAGGTCAAATACGGTATTTTTATTTATTACATTTCAATAATATATTTATTTAGATATTTGAATTCTGGAATTAATTATTTTTTAGTCTTAATCCTTTAATAATAGAATAAACATTTATAATATATATAAATAAATTTTATTTAATTTATTCATTTATTACATATTAAATATAATTGATCTTTTTCCTATTATCTATAATATAATTGATTAATAAATTATTTAATATAATTTATTTTTATAGTTAATAATCAAATTTTTATATCTATTTTTCGAATTTTATAGGAATCTAGAATTCTGGAAATTCTGGTACTATTCTTGAATTCTGGAATTGGGCTATTTTTTTGCTAAATTTTTCTAATTATAAATCTTCTTTATATAGTCAATTAATGATATAATATGAATTATTTATTAACAACTTTTTTTTGAAATGTTTAATGGGTTAGACTACAGGAAAAAATGAAAAAATTATCTTTTGATAATTTGGCCAAAAACAGTAAAAGGGGTAAGACTATGTAATAGGGTAAGAGAACAGGAACTATGGTATTATATCTTTTGAATATTTTACAATTCAATAATTCTAGAATTCTTCAAAGATTTCCCATATTCAAAACAAACATCAGAATAGTTAATTTAAAGAAATAAAATATTAACTATATATTAAAAAATATCAATAATTATATTTTTTTGATTCATTCATATTACCCTTCACTTTTTAAGTTAAATAAAAAGTATTTCATTTTAAATATATATCTTAAATTGATATTTTATTTGAAGATAAAAGAATAATGATGAATTCATAAATAAGATATTAAAAATAAAAAATCAAATTTAAGAAAATTAAATTTTTATTTGCTTATTATTTTAAATAAGTAAAAAATAATAAACATAAATATTCCAACTTATTAGTATTAAAAATAAATACAATTTTAAATTAAATATACTCATAAGATATATATATTAGATTAAAATAATGGCATTTCCAAAATATTTAAAGAACAAAAATTTTCCAAGCATAATATGAAAGTATTCCTCCAGTTAAAGGGCCTATAATATAAATCCATATTTGCTCAATAGGTTTAGTATCACCTCCGGAAATTGCCTGAAGAACTGCTGGAGCCAGAGATCTGGCAGGATTAAAAGAACTGCCAGAAATATTGCATCCAGTAAAAATTAAGGCTGTTAAAAGGCCACCAAATCCAAGACCAACAGAAGTTCCCATACTAGTTTTTTTATCACTAGTAGCAAAAATGAAAAAATCTAACATAAAAGTAGAAAAAATTTCAGTAAATAAACAACTTATATAACACCATGCATCAATTTTCTCTCCGCCATTAACACTTATTAAATAATCTTGAATTTTAGTAGCATTTAATTCATCAAATCTTCCTTTACGACTTAAAGCTATAAAACAGCAACCAATAAAAGCACCTATTACTTGTGCAATTATATATGCAATTAATTCTTTTAAAGTTAAAGCTCCTTTTATATATAAAGGAAGAGAAACAGCAGGATTAAAATGGGCACCTGATATGTTAACAAAACAATAAACAAGGAATAAAACACCTAATGATGAAGATAATACTCCAACATATAATAAATCTTTATTAAAAACTGCAGCTCCACAACAATGATAAAGTAACATTGTTGTACCAAGTAATTCAGCTAAAAATTTATGATATAATTGATATTTTTTTTCTTCTGGTTCTTTATTACTATTTAATATATCTTCATTTTTCGTTTTTATTACTTGTATTTCATTTAATTTTTTATCACTCTCCTTTCCTGTGGAGATGGGTTTGAGTTGTTCATGAGTTGAAATACTTTCTCCAAAATTAGAAGATATTTTAGCACTATTTTTTGACATTTAAATTAATTATAATAAAATTTTAATTTATTTCGTTATTAGATTAATATATTTGATATTTAAAAATCAGAAACGTTTCCTTATATTTTTATTTACATTAAAATATATTATGCTAATATTATTATTTAATAAATTTAAATAAAAATAAATTAAAGTTTTATAAGAATATAATTGTGTTGAGCTTTGATTTTTAAATTAAAAAAGAAAAAAAAAATATAATACCTTAAACCTCACCCTAATCCCCCTGCGAGAATTTTTTTTTCCCATTTTTCGAGGAAGGGGGATTATCTCGACACAAAATTCGGCGACTCTAGGGGATTTAGAATAAAAATAGAATAGATATTTTTCAAAATTTTGGAGGGGGGATTACGGTGAGGTTTACGGTATTACAATTATCCAATAAGAAAAGGATTTTTCAATTACCGAAAATTTCGGGGGGTTCCCCCCACCCCCCCCCCCTCGAAAATGGGGGTCCGGGACCCCCCCCGACATTTTTTCTTTTAATTTTTATTCTAATTTTGAAAATTTAGATATAAAAAAAATTGAGGGGAATCCCCCCGAAGTTTAGGGTAAATAATTGGCTATTTTCTAAATTGAATACTATCTTTTTTAATATACCGTAAACCTCATGATAAACCACCCTGATGAACACTTTTTATTCCAATTTTTGAGGGGGGTATTAAGAAGTGAAAAATTTAGGTTATTTTTAGCCTTTTTAAATAAAAAAAAGAATCGGTATTTTTCAAAATATTGGGAGGGGAGATTATCTCGAGGTTTACGGTATATATAAATCCTATTTATTTTTTATTTATATAATACCGTAAACCTCACCCTAATCCCCCCTGTGAGAATTTTTTTTGGCCATTTTTCGAGGGAGGGGGATTATCTCGATGCAAAATTAGGTGATTTTAGGGGATTTAGAATAAAAATAGAATAGGTATTTTTCAAAATTTTTGAGGGGGGATTAAGAGGGGGATTACGGTGAGGTTTACGATAAAAATCTTTTTGAAATAAAATATTTGTTTTTTAAAAAGTGAAAAACGATTATCGAAAAATGATCAGTCATTAGACATCTAAATATTGATTTTTTCCAAAGTATTTAATTGAAAATAAGAATTTTAAAAAATAATAAATGTCTAAGCTTTTACAATTATAATTCTATTTTAGAAAATTATTATGGTTAATTTAATACTCATAAAGAAAAAAATTAGATAGAGATTTTCCAATTTACGGATGGTAAAATTATATTTTAATTTATTTTTTAAAATTAAAAAAAATATTTATCAATGTTGATATTAATTCATTAAAAAAACAAGTCTAAAAATTAAAATAATTTTAATTGACTTTATATATATAAGAAAGCAATATAAAAGAAACAGAAACAGAAACAAAATAAAAATTCACAAAACAAACAATATTAACAAAATTTCTATTTCTTTGACTTTTGTGACCTTCCGACTTTATGACTCTTTTTACTTTTGGATCTAGACTTGGTAGGTTGGGTTTTTCCTTTAGAAGAAGAATTTCTATTTTTCTTTGTCTTTTGAGAAGTCGCCTTAGAAATACTTTTTCTCTTGCTTTTTTTACTCTTTTTAACCTCATTTTCTTCTTCATCATTTTCTTTACTTTTGCTTTTGTAATAATATCCTAATTTCTGGAATTCTTCGAGTTGCTTCTTGAATCTTGCCTTATCTTTTTCAGCTTTTTTGTTATAGGAAGCTTGGTCAACATTTTTTCCATCCATCCATTCTTTAGCAATAATTCTTATGAGAGTTTGGGTAGATTGATTTGGCTTTTCTTTTTTTAGGTCTGGCATTCGGTCGCAAACATACAATGAGAATCCTGAAATAGGTTTTTTAGGCATATCAAATATTTTATCTTGGAATTGGACCATTAGCTTTTCATATTTTTCTAAGGCTTTTTCAGCTTTATCTTCATACTTTTTCTTTTGCTCATTAGATAAGTTTGAAAAGGCAGTTCTCCAATATTTTAGCCAATTTTCACCATTTGCAGGCTTATGTCCTTTCTTTTCTTTCAAGAATTGATGAAGGGCACCTTTTGGCTTTCTTGGAACGAGCTTTTTTATTTTTTTATTGTAGATCATTTTCTTATATTTGTAAGCCAATTGACATCTGTGGGACTTTGTGAGATATTCTTCTTTTTCATCTTCGCTTAATTTTTTCCACAAATAATGTCCATCACTAAGAGATTTAATTTCATTATTTTTGGCTTTTTCTTGGAGGAAAATTCTGAAAGCACCAGCTGGCTTTTTAGGCTTCACTCCATGAACAATTTCATATATGTCTTGCAATTTTTCTTTTTCCTCATTGAGTTCTTGGGCATACTTTTCATATGATTTTTTTTCATTTTTTGACAATTTTTTCCAAGCAGGGGCGATTTCTTTTAATGTTGGAGGCTCTTTATGCTTTTCCTTAGATTCTTCAATTTTTTTCTGGATGAACAATGCTATGGGGTTAACTTTCTTGATTTTTTCAGCTTTCTGGAACCAGTTATCATTTTCTTTTTTTCTATCCATGTAGACCTTTTTTTCTTCTTCAGACATCCTTACCCAAGATGAAGTGGCTTCTTTTTTTACTTCCTTTGGGTCTAAGCCTTGTTCGAATCCATCTCTTAGTTTTTCATTTAAATAAATTCTATAAGCTGTGGGGGCACTACGAATTGTGTCATTGAAATCTTTGAATAAATAGTGACGAACAAGTTCTATGTCTGATCTATATTTGACTTTTTCTTCCTCATATATTTTAGAATACTTCCTTTTATCAGCATCTTTCATTTTTTTCCATTTTTCGGCACATGATGAACTTAGATTTTGGATGTCTATCTTGATATCTTTGTTTTTGGATTTGATTATTTCAACTTCATTCAAAACGAATTGAGTGTAAGCATTACGAGGCTTCTTTAAAGTGATATCTTTCATTATTTGGTCAATTTTTTCATCTGAGTCAATTTGCGAGCGACTGTTATCCTTGGACTTCTTTGATTTGGATTTGTGGTTAATACTTGTCATTAGTTAATTATTTTTTTGAAAATTTTTTTGGGGAATTTATAGATTTTTATTTTAGTTAGTTATTTTTTGATTTAAGTTTAAATCGTTTATTTAATATTGAATTTTTTGAAATTGGCTCATTTTTTTATTTAATTTTAATTTAACCCTTTATGCTTTTAATCAGGAAAAGGCAATAAATGAAAACTATCCATAATGGGAGTATGTGGGAGCATAAGAGGTTAATTAAAAATTGTTTAAATTAAATAAATACATATTTTATTGAATTTAAAATTTTCAAACATTTATAAAAATAAAATAAACCAAAAAAAGAAAAGAACATTTTCTTAAAAATTTTAATTTTTAAGCATGATTTCAAAGGTAATAAAAGAAAATATAAAATAAAATTAAATTAAATAAAGCAAATAAATTATTTTTTAGAGCACAATTTTTATTCTAAACATTTTTAGATTTACTAATTATTTAGAGATGAAAAAGATTAAATGATTCATTTATAATTAAAAATAAGAAAATTATATAATCATTAACTATTATTTAAAATATCATATATTATAAAAAATAATTAATATTATTCTCGAAAAGATTCTTTAGTTATTAAAATTATAAATCTCTATTCAAATAGCTTTTAGAGATGTCTAGGCAACCTTCCCACTAATTTGGAATACTTTTTTACATTTTTCTAACATATTTTAAAATTACCATATATTTCATAAAGGTCCATCCTTTTACAGAAGAGAGGGCTCAAAAACAGGGGGAGAGCTATGCAACTTTTCAAAAAATTAAAAATTCTATTTAATCAAAATTTTTAATTGAAATTAGGAGTCTTTTATATATTATATATCTTAACTATATGGTATTTGGGTTTTAAAAAATTTTTTTTGGGGACAGCTATAAGAAACTTCAAAATGGATTTTTTGGCCTTAGACAGGGGGACCGAGCCAAAGGGGGAATGCTATGAGAAATAAGTTATTTTTAGGAAATTTCAAAAAATATGGAAAAAAAACTAATAGGCTAATTATCTAGATATTAATCATGCTTTTTTTATTATATTTATTTTTTCATGAGATAAAATTTATAACTATTTAAAGTGTAAAAAAGGTTATATTTTTATTTCAAAATTTTATTATTTTATATAAAAAAATAAAAGATAAGGAATTTCATTATAATTAATCCTATTGATTATATTATACCTATAAAAGTTTTTATCTTAATTTGTGAAAGAAATAAAATTATTTATTATAAAAAATTATTTACATCTTTGTTTAACCCTTTAAGCTTTAACCAAAGGATTGGCCATAAGTGATTTATACCTATAATGGGAAAATATAAGAACATAAAAGGTTAAGGTTAAAAAATATAATTGAATTTATTTTTTGATTAGATATGAATTAACTATTCAAATTTATTTTAGAATAAAAAATTAAATTTATATACCATAAGTTTCATATTAGTACCCCCCACCCTCATTTTAGCCAACCCCCCAAAATTTTTTGGTTTCAAAATGGTATCCCCCTCATGATAAATTATTAATTATTTATTTATTAAATATATAACTTTATTGGTAATATAATCTATTAGAACTAATATTCTTTTTTTTATTATTTAACAAAAAGATTCCTTTTAGTTAATATTTTTTCCTTTATAATTTTATAAAGTTTCATATTAGAACCACTCCCCTCAAATTTTTTTATTTGGTTAGTAGTGGAGGGGGGTACTAATATGGAAATTATGGCAATTTATTTTCTCATGAATTTATTTTTTTCTTCAAGAAGTTTGTGAATTTTTATAAATGAATTTCATTATATAAAACATTTTATCTCTTATAATAATATTTAATCATAAAATAATTAAAATTCATTATCTGATAAGAATTTTCCTAATAAAGTAAAATGATATTTATAAATAATAATCTATTACTGTATTCTATCTTTTTGTGCCACCCTCAAATAAATTTTTTAATTTTGAAAAAATCGTGTAATTGTGCTCCCCTAAAAAATTTCATTAAAAATCATTTAAAATTTGGTCCCCCCCTCAAAAAAAATTAAATTTTTGAAAAAATCGTCTAATTGTGCCTCCCCTTTAAGAAAAAGCGTTTGCATTACAGGGGAGAGCACAAAAAGATAAAATATGGTATTTATTAAAAGTTATTGGAATTTAATATTTTAAATATTTCAGAAAGAAATTCATTTAATTTATCGATATACGAACAAAATAAAATCTTTTATTTTATAACATAATGTTTAAAATTATCATATAATTTGATGTTATAATTTAAATTTCATAATTATATTTCAAAAAATAAAAAATCATAATTTTATTAAATTCAGAATTCTTTTAATTATAAAAATGATGAAAAACGGATTAAAAAATCATAATCATCAAGAAAAAAATGAAAATGAGAAAACTGAAAATAATTCAGATAGCGAAGAAGAAAATGAGTCTCAAGAAGATGTGGACTCAGGAGTAAAATTAGATCAATTCATAACAACACCATATGAGCGTGTTTTGTCCATAATTAACGAAGCAAAAGCATTTATTATTTCAGTATCAAAAGACCAACAAGCATTAATAAAAGGACTAGAATGGTCAATCAAAGTAATTTCAAGCCATTCACTATATTCATATGAATTGAAAGACCAAGACTATTTAAATCAAATGAGTGAAGATAATCCTGACTTTAAGCAATTTGTTGATTTCGTGAATAATTATAATGACCAATTTATAAATATGAATAGAAGAAATGCTATAGGGGGACAGTCGGCTTTGAATACCAAAAGAGGAACTACCAGAAAAAGCTCTATGGAAGAAGAAATAAAGAAAAATGAGCAAGGAAAAAAGAAAGAAAAAATGAAAAATACAGTTGAAGAAAATAACAATAGAACAATTGATGACAATAATTTTCGTAAAGCAAAAAAGCATAAATCAGAAAGAAATGTAAGTCAAAAAGTTAAAGATAAGTCTAAAGAAACTATTGATGTTCAAAGCCAAGTTGAAGAGTCTAATAAAAAAAGAATTAATAAAGAAAATATTTTACTCCCTTATATACAAATAAAGGTTTTAAATTATTTTTTATAAATATAATTTATTGGATATAAGGAAATAATAAAAAAAAGGTAAAAAAAAAATCTTTATTAAAGCTATTAAAGCATAGCTTTTCAAATGATATTAATGTGAAAATTGAAAACCCAAATAGCTCGACTAAAACATTAGAAAAAATTATTCCTAATATGTCTCATAATAATTTGAAAATGTCCAAATCTAATAGTTCTATTAAAAAAAGAACAATTGCTACGTCAAAATCCAAAAATTCAAAAAATAATATATACCGTAAACCTCGCGGTAATCCCCCCTCCCAAAATTTTGAAAAATACCGATTCTATTTTTATTCAAAAAGGCTAAAAATAACCTAAATTTTTCACTTCTTAATCCCCCCCTCAAAAATTGGCAAAAAAAGTGCTCATCAGGGGGGATTAAGACGAGGTTTATGGTATAATGGTGAAAGAAAAAAAAAAAGTGGGAAAAATATATCTATTTCTAATTTAGATGCCATTAATCTTTTCAAACAAGCAATTTCATCTATGACAGTATATTCATCAGCTGAATTAGAAAAAGAATTATTAAACATAAATTATAATATAAATAGGATTCTAACAAAAGAATTTAATATATTTGAATTAAGGGAAATAGTAGGTCAAGACAATGTATTGCCAATTATGGGAAAAACAATTCTAGATGCCTTTGGATTATATTGTGATGATATACCTTAAATAACAAAATAAACCCCCCCTCAAGTACAGAGCAAAATGATTTTTTTGGGGAAGGGGGGCTTATTTCGTGCGAAAATTTTATTATATAAAATATTATGTTAATATTAGTCTATTCTTAAAAAACTCTTCTATAAAATAAAATATGGTTAAATATAATTTTAATTTTTCTAAAAATTTTTCCAATTACATTTTATATTTTGAATTAATCTAAACTTAATATATCATTTAGGCATAATAATATATATTAATTTAATTATTTATTTATATGTTTATATTTCAAATCACCATTTAAATTTTTTACTTTATTAATATACCTTAAATATAATTTAGAGAAATTCTAGAATTAAAAAATTTTTTTGGATGGGGTGGGGTTTATTTCGTTCAAATTTTATACATCGAAAAAAAATTTTCAAGGGGGGGGGTTTATTTCTAGGGGGGTTTTTTCGTTATTTACGGTATATCTTGAAATTTTTCATTGTAATTATTCCCATTATAATCAATTAAAATATATTTACCTATATCATTAGTTTGATTTTTTTAATATTCAAATTTTTTTTTAAGCATGCCACTTGCCCAATATTTATCAATTCTTATTTTTTCAATTTTATTTTGTATTATATCTAATCTTTCATGTTTGGATAATATAAAAGTATGATCTATATCTTCTAATATGAAATCTAAACCTTTTCTTTATTACTGTTTAAAAATTCATTTAGCATTTGTCTCAATTCTTCATGCTAATCTTCTGAATTCAGATATTGATAACTAATACATCTATAAATGCAGTTACCATCTAGCTTTATATTTTTTTCAATATATTCTATAAATGGCAGTTTTTTAATATTATTTTGACAGCTGTTCATTTTGATTTGTTATTCATTATTGATTTACAGTATTCCACTGAATTATTGCACCCCCCTCTACCCAAAATCAAGGGGGGTGTAATAATTATAAGAGATTGAAATTTTGAAAATTTTACCGAAAAATGGGTGGGTGCAATAATTAGAATGTGAATAATTTCTTTTGAATACGGTATTTTTATCTATTTTTTATTATTGTTTATAATGAATTGTTTTGTAAAATAAAATGATAGATTTTGAAAGTTCCTTTTTTTCAATAAAAAAAAAGTAATTTGTGATATATCATTTAAAAATTC
>JAJJKM010003833.1:0-10829 GCA_023805625.1 Epidinium cattanei
GAAGTAGCCATTCTTATAATTATAAAGGAGAATTCAAAGATCAAAATCTTGAATTTGAATTCCAACTTCCAGGTGATGGTGGAAATGGTGGTTTAATAGACAGAGAAGATTATTTCGATAAAAATGTTGAAATTACTTATATAGACGAAAAAGGACAAACTCATTCTGGTAAAGGTTATTATGAAATTGTATATGACAAGAATACTAAAACTTATAAATTCATTGATAAATTTAAATATGAAGGTAAAACTTATACTTGGGTATTCCATTTCAACAAAGGAAGCAATCAATCTAAATATTATATCTATTATGATCAAAAGCAAATTAAACAACAAATTTCAGTTAAAAATTCTTATTTCAAGATAGTTACAGGCGAAGTTAAAATTAACAGTTATGTAATAATTGATGTTTTCTTAGTAGACGGAAATGGTTCTTCCATGGATAAAACTAAAATAAATGAATTAAAAGGAAATGTAGAGGTAAAGGCAGTTTATAGTGATGGTAAAGAAGCATTCAAATTCTATAATAATCAAGTAACAAGCAGCTATGCTATTAGATACCAAAGTCAAGTTACTATCGGAGGAGAATTCAAAATAGTCGCTTATTACAAAGGTGAAGAAATTAAATGTGAAAGTTCAAGTAGCTCTTTGAAAATAACTGTTGCTCAATATTCATTAAAACAAAGTATATTGACAATAATTTTAGATAAAACTATAGTTATGGAAACCGGAAAACAAATAACTATTGACAATAAAAACCAAATTCCTAGATTCTCTTTAGAATTAAAAACTGAATCAGGTGAGAAAACTACTTATTCATCTGACTCCAAATTCACATTAACTATAACTAAAGAAAGTAAAACAATAACCTTCCAAGAAGTCAAAAGTAATGGATATATTCAATTTAACTTTGATTACTCAAAACAAGATGAATTCAAAACTATAAGTGGAGAATGCACTTTGACTTTAACCTCAGGCTCCCAATCTTTAAGTTGGACTATTAATTTAGTTGGAGATGGTAATGAATATTCTACAGATAAAACTTGTGATATATCCAAAACATATATAGAACCAGAGAATCCTGTAGCAGTTGCTGGAGAACAAATTGTAATTAAATTAGAAATAAGAGGTAAAGATGGAAAGAGGTGGACCCAAGTTCCCTGGAATGTATATTGGCAATTCAAACTTGAAAACTCATATGGATTAACAGGTGATGATATTAAATACACATTCGAATGTCAAAATGGTGTTTATGGTATAGTTTTTCTTAAAATAACACAAAATGTTATAACTACTAAAGGGTACAATATTTTGACAATTATAAACAAAGAGAATAATAATAATTATGAAAAAAAAATTAATTTAAAAGTAAAATCAGGTGAATTTGCAAAATTAAAAGCTGTAGATGATGGTAAAGTAGTTGAAGGAGATGTTGTAAATCCACCATATATAAAATTTGAACCTGTTGATGCCAAAGGTAACTTAGTTACAGATTTCTTTGATGGATCAGTCACAAAAGAATATTTGAATTCATTAACTGCAGGAATTTCATCAGAAGGTGTATCATTAACATGTAACAACCATGTTGAAGAAAATAGATATTTAATTGTTCAATATAAATCAACTATTTCAACAAATGTCAGAGTTACTTCCAAATTTTTCTTGGGAACTGAAACTTATAATTACAGAATTAAAAGTGGACCAATTGACATTGACAATTCTTATGCAGAAATGGCTACCAGAGAAAGTGGATCATCTGGAGATTATAAAATATTGATATATCCAAGAGACAAATATATGAATGATATTGATAATTTGAATGAATCTCATATGAAGCAATTCATAACCTATTACCAAGAAATAGAAAAAAACGAAAATAAAAATGTTCAAAATTGTAAATTAGTCGCTGGTCACTCAAGTGCAATTGACGTCATTATCTCAGGTTCACAGTCATCCAAACCTTCCTCTGGAAGTTCTACTTCTGAAGACAAAGATGTTGAATATAACAGTATTGAATGTTCTACTCCTATTGATTATATTGGAAACATTGCCTTCCATGTTAAATATACCAATACTGAAATTGAATGTAAAAACTGTGTATTCTCTGTTATTTTCAGTGAATTTGATTGGTCAAAAACTAAAACTTATTACGTAAATAAAGAATATTATTTAGATATCCAAAAATTAAATGAAGTCGAAGCCAAAAAAGAACCCACATTCCAAGTAACATTCTTTGATCAACATCAAAATGTATTAGAAGCCACATCTGTTGAAAAATTGAATTTAGAAACTAAATTTGAAGGAGCTGATATCAAATTCTGTGTAAACAATTCAGGAAATAAAAAAGTTCTTACTTTATGCCCAACCACTAATGGAGATGACAACCTCAATAAATGGCAATATATCACCAATGGTGAAAATTATAAATTAACCATTTATCAAAAAGAAGTTAAAGAAAATTCATTCACTTATAAAATAAAGATAATAGGTGGAGGAGAAGGTTCTTCTGAAGCTGCTGATTATAGCAAAACAAATTTCAATCCTACTAAGATAGAGGTTATTGCTGGAGAAGAAGGACAAACTACCATGGAAATTAGAACTGCCAAAGGTGAACGTAAAAACTATTGGTTCCCAAATATTTCAGAAAAAATAAAAGTCGCATTCGATCAAGATCAAGATTCTTGCTCATATAATGTTACAAAAGGTAACTTACCTGGACAATATGTTATTAAAGTTAGTTGTACTAAAGAAAATGAAAACAACGGTTTCTCAGTTACTGTTGAAGGAAAGAAAATTGAACAAAAAATAACTTTAGTTGTTAATAGTGGTAAAGCATATTATTTACAAGTAGTTGATACTGGTAAATTCAATGTTATTTCTGATCAATATACTTGGAAAGTTAATCCAACAAATGATGATAATATTGATTTCTCTTTCAAATTCTTAGATAAAAATAAAAATGAAATCACTCATTCTGTCATAGGTAAAAATGAAATTACTATAAGTTCAGATAAATTCAGTACAACCCAATCTTATTATAAGTTTGAATACAATGAAAGCAAAAATACTTATACTTTAACTGATAACATTAAACAAGCTATTACTAAACATGTCTGGACTATAACTGTCGTTGAAAGCAATAAAAAATATACTTTCGTATATACCAGATTACCAGGTAAAGTTGATGTAACAAAATCATTCTATACTATCGATAAAAAAGATTATATATTAAATGAAAAATCAACTGTTGAAGTAACTTTAAGAGATAGATATGAAGTTAATGTTGCTACTGAACAAGGAAGATTAGTTAAAGAAGAGAAATCTACTCAAGTAGTTACAAAAGATACAAAAGATAATAAATATACTTCAGAAGTTCAAAAATCAACTATTAAATACACATATACTTATACTGTCATTGGAAAATATGAATTAACTGTTACTTATGATGGAAAACAAATTGGAGAAAAAACTGAAATCACTGTATCATATCAAACTGTTGACACAAAAACAAGTAAATTATATTATGACAAAGGAGATAATAAAGAAACCTTTATGTCTACTGAACAAGAAACAAATATTGATAACTTAAAATATACTCCATTCTATAAATTCTATTTATATACTTCAGCTGGAGAAAAAATTACTGTTTATGATAAATCAGTTAAAGTTACATGTAAAATGACAATGGTAGCAAATGATGAAGAAAAATGGGATTTAGATGTCAGCCAAGGAGAAGGATTCTTCAAATTCGCTTATAAAGATGGTAATCCAGTATTTTCTAAATTACCAGGTGTATCATATAATTTAATAATTAATTATAATGGAAAAGATATAGTATATCCATTATTATTATTAGGAGAAAAAGATGTATCTCCAAATCAAAATTATGACCTTACTAATACTTATATTGAACCAACTTATAAAGAAGGTATTGCTGGTATTCAATATGAATTTAATATTGAATTCAGAGCAAAAGATAAATTAAGATGGAATTATCAAGTAAATCTTGGTTCTTTAGTTATTGAAAATTCATATAAATTAGATGATAAAAAACTTAAAATTGATAAAAAATTAGGAGAAAAAAATGGACAAATGAAATTATTAATCACTCAATATGTATCAATAACTAACTATAACAATAAAGACAATGTTTTAACTTTGACTTATGATAAAAAAGCCATAACTCAAAAAATAACTTTACGTATTAAACATGCTGAACTTAGTAAATTAGAATATGTAAATGGAGCCCAAGATGGTACTGTTGTAAATCCATCAACTGTTAAATTCATTCCAAAAGATGCTTATGATAACTTATTCACTGATTTATTTAATGAAAAAGTTTATCCTAAAAATAAATTAGAAGAATTGACTAAAGCTACATCAGTTGAAAAATATGAATTAACTACAAATAATTATGTTTCTGAAGGAAAATACTTAAATGTTCAATATGGATGCAAAAAAGTAACTACAATTAAATTAACCGTTGAATATAATAAAAACACTTATACTTATAAATTATGGAGTGGACCAATTGATGCTGAACATTCATATGCTCAACTTGAAAAGACCGAAGGTGTTAAAGCTGGAGACAAAAGCACTCTTGATGTCTATCCAAGAGATGTCTATGACAACGTTGTTACTAATGTTACATCTGATGATTTATCTAAATTCCAAGTCAATTATGAAGTTAATAAAGAAACCAAAACCGAAGTTACTAAGACATGCAATGTTAATTCTATGAAAAGTAATGATGATCATTTCTCATGCCAAACCACTATTACTAAATCAGGAAAAATTGAATTTATTGTTGATTATGATAGCAGCAATGTCAACTGTAAAAAATGTTCATTAGATATAACTCCAGATAAATTAGATTTTGATAAAACTAAAGTTATTTACACAAATGAAAAAACTGAATTATCAAGAACTGAACTTAATACTTTATCTGTAACAGTTGTTCCTAACTTTGAACTCTTCTTTTATGATAAATATGAAAATCAAATTACTGACAATACTGAAGTTAAAGGACTAGTAGTTACCACTGATCTTGTTGTTACTGATGTCAAATTATGTGTTGCTAATAAAGATATAACTAAAACATCAACTCTTTGTAAAGAAGCAAATAATGAAAACGAAAGAAAATGGTCTTATGTTCCAAATGGAGAAAATTATCAATTAATTGTCAAAGAAACTACCACTAAAAAAGAAGTTACTTACAAAATTAAAATCACTGGAGGATTCAGTGATGGTGATTCTGGTCCACTTGATGCATCAAAGACAAATATTCAACCAACTAAATTAACTTTAACTGCTGGAGTTGAAGGATCAGTTCAATTAGAATTAAGAACTGCTGAAGGTAAACGTAAGAACTATTGGTTTGAAAAAGTTGAAGATAATATTTCTGTTAAATTCCCAGAAGATGTCAAAAATTGTACTTATTCTTTAGCCCAAGCTGAAAAACCAGGTCAATACAAAATTAAATATACTTGCACAATTAAAAGAGACGCCTTCCAAACTACTGTAACAGTAGAAGGAAAAGAATTAACTCAAAAAGTAACTCTTACTGTTGTTCCAGCAGAACCAGCCAAATCTAAATTATTCAAAACATCCGGAGAAGAAATAACTCAAAAAGATTTAGGAAGTGTTTCTGTTGAAGAAAAATTCCAAATGATTGAAAAATTATTCGATAAATATGATAACTTAATTACAAATCTTGATGACTTTGATCTTTCAAAACTTGATCTCAAATTTGCTCCATATACAAATACTAAACTTAAATACAGTATTGATTCATCTAAACAAGCCAATGGAGAAATTCTTATTACAATGACTTCTCAATTTGCATCTAAACATGCTGTAGCTGGTAAATATTTCCCTAATTATTATGATATCACTTTCACTCATGGAGTTGCAGATGCTAGCAACAGTAGATATGAAGTAAGCAAAGATGAAATATTTGTAGGTGAAGAAGTCAAAGTTTATATATATGCTTATGATAAATATAACAACTTTATTGATGCTAATGAATTCAAAGAAACTTCTCCTTATCAAGTCAAATATAATAATGAAAAAGATAATGCCATGAAAGTATTCACTGAAAAATACAGTATTGAAAAAAAAGATAATTCTAATGTTTTATCATATCCTGGTACTTTCTTCATTAAAGGAACTACATCTGTTTGGGCTTATATTGATACTAAACCAATTATATGTATTTCTTGCAGAGTTAATGTTAAAACTAAAGATATTGAGTTCGGTAAAAGCACTGTTTATAGATATGAATCTACCAAAAAAGATTATGAACCTTTGAAAAATGGTACTGTTGAAAAGAATACCAAAGAATATCCAGTATATAGATTATATCCAAGAGATGAATATGAAAATACTGTTGATGTTATTCCAGTTGAAACTTTGAACAAATATAAAGCACACTTCAAGAGCCAAAATTCATCAACTGTTTACACTTTGACATTAAATAATGAAGGAAAAAGCAACCAAGCTTATGCTGAATTTGTTGCTAATGATACTATTAATAAAGGTGTTGAATGGGAAACCTTAGTCGGAGGATATTATGATTTAGTCTTTGAATATACTGAAAAGAGAATCATTTATAATATAACAATTGAAGGAGATGGTAAAGGAGGTTCTAATGATCCAGCTGATAACCAACATACTAATATTAATGAAATGAATTTGAAATATGTTGCAGGAAATACTGGTTATATGATTCTTGAAATGAGAACAAAAGATAATATTAGAAGAAATTCATGGGATGAAAATGTCAAATTTGATATTAAATCATGCGATTCAACAGACAAAACATTCAGCTTCAAACAAGAAAATGCTGGTACAAGAGGAGTTTATTATATTACTGTAACCACTCAAAAAGCTAATACTTTCCCAAAATTAGTAAAATGTCCTCTTACAATATCTGTCAATAATGAAGTAATCAAAAATCTTAAACCTGAAATGGAAGTTTCTCCTGACGTTGTAGTAAGAACTCAAATATTAGAAAAATATTATAAAGATGGTAAAACACCTGACTATTTAGTAGATGGAAATGCTGATAAACCATATTCATTTGAAGTCAAATCATTTGACCAATATAATAACTTAGCTGAAACTATTGAAAAAGATCTTGATCTTAAAGTATCTTATATAGATGGAAATAGTTTGGATGTATTAAAAGATTTAACTTCTCAAGCTGATGAAACTACTGGATATAGAAAATATACTGTAACTGTAACCAGATATGGAACCTATGTTATCAGCACTGATAGATCTGGACCAAAAGGATTATATTTAGAAAAAGAATCTAAATTCAATGTTGTTCCTGGTACAATTGATTTATCTAAGACAGTTATTAAAGCTAAAGATACACCAATTAAAGCAGGATCTAAAGCTGCTATCACTATTGAATGTTATGATAAAAATAATAATCCTCTTAATGTTAAAGATTATCAAGATAAATTCACTGCAACATTTGTTGATGCAGGAAATACAAAACATGAATCAAAATCAGGATTTGATGACATAATTAAAAAAGTTACTTATACTACTGTAACAACTGTTAATATTGTTGGAAATGTTAAAGTAGATGTTGTATATGAGAAAAAACAAAAAGTTGATACTTCTAAAGTTGTTATTGTTGTTATTCCAGCAGATCCAGACCCACTTAATTCAGTTTTATCTCGTGAAGTATCACCAAATACATGGACACAATATAAGAATGGAGATAGTTTCACTGTTGATACTAGTGAGATGTTATTATTAAATATTACTTTATATGACAAATATAATAACAAGATTCCATCTATTCCAAGTGATGCTAATGTTGTCAATCCTCTTATGTCAGGAAATGATATGGATGAAATTAAATTCACTACAGTCAAAAATAAGGCTAACTTTGATTTACATTTCAATTCAAATGGAAATTATGTTCACACTTATCAACATTTAACCAGTGGTACTTATGATTTAACTTATACTGTTAAAACTACTTTAGGAGAAGCTCCATTCAAATATCATATTATTATAAAGAAAGATGATAATGGTCATGGAAATGGTCCATATGATCTCTCTAAATGTGTATTGAAACCCAAAAATGTTTCATTTGTTGCAGGAAATTATGAGCACTTCACTCTTGAATTAAGAACTACTAAAGGATTATTATATAATGATGATATTGATACTGAACAAGATATTGGAATCCAAACTAAGAAAATCAATAAACCTCTTAGAGAAGATAAAACATTTAGATATTCAATTGAAAAAACTACTAATGAATATGGTATTTATACCATTACTATTTATTCAGAGAAAAAAGGAATTTATAATATGGATGTTTTATTGGCTAATCCATTCAAAAATAAAACTAAAGAAAATGTTGGTCCTGCAGAATTTACTGTTTATCCTGAAAAAGTTCCACACAAAAACTTCACTGTATTCTTCAGCAAACCAGAAGGAAGAGTACCAGCTGAATCTATTATGAATATTACATTCACTTTAGCTGATAGATTTGATAACTTATTTGAAGGAAGACATGATTGTGTTGATGAACCATATTTAAGTCTCTTAAACAATGACGCACCATTAAAAGTTGTTTCTATGAAATTAATTGATGAAGTATATTATGAAATTCTTGTTAAACCTAAATATCCACCAAAGAATATGAGTATGAATGTATTATATAACGATGGAGATGATAGTGTTTATTGCTTCCCAGAAAATATTAATGTTTATGTTGTTGCTGATATTGACTTTACTAAGACTGAAATTGTTTCAAGAAATAAAGAACTCATTTATGTTGGAGATATGTTAGATATGTGGCTATATACTTTCGATAAACTTGGTGAATGTTATGATGAAGAAGATTATAGTAAAGCATTCACAATTGAAGTTATTGGTCCAGAAGGTGATAAAAGATTATTCACTTCAAATTATAATGTTAGGAGAACAAATAATAATGAACTTGAATGCAATAATGAATATCAAATAATTACAAAAGATCCTGATAATGTTTATACTATTTCTGGACAATATAAAATTACAGTTTTTGCTAATAAAACAGTTATTGCCAAATATAATCAAACTTGTCTCCCATTAGGATATGAAAAATTCTATTTAGAATTATACTTCGACAAAGATAATGTTTCAGTTTTAGATGTAAATAAATTCAAAGTAACAGGAACAGATAGATATGGAAATAGACCACTTGAACCATTAATTGATGATATTGACATTACTTTAACATTCATCCAAGATAATAGTGTAACTAATATTACCTATGACAAATTCGAAAAAAAAAGAACTGAAGTAGACTTCGATTTAAGTGTTCATAAAGTGGGTAAACATCAAATGCATTTATGGTACCAGAAAAAAGAAGTATTAGTAGTTAATGAAAAAGAAGATTTACCAATATTAACAGTCTTAAGTGGCCCATGCAGAGCAGAAGATAATAGACATTTCAATACTACTATGTTAACTGGATGGGTATCCCAAAAACCTGTACACTTCACATTCCAATGCTATGATATTTATGAAAATAAGATCACAAAAGGAGGAGAAATATTTGATGCAACTATTGATCTTGTTGTAGATAAAGAAACAACACCTACTAACTTTAAAGAAATCAAAGATAACGGAGATGGTTCATATAATGTATACTTCCTTCCTGATACTCCTGGTACATATATTATTAGACTTAAAGTTGCTGATGGTATTAAATATGGACAAGATGTTGAAAAAGATTATGTGCATAAAACATGTAAAGGAGAAACTCCAGTTATGTGTCCTAATTTCGAATGTGCCACTGATTATTATGCTTGTATTGTTCCTCCTAATGGTTGCCCAAAAGAAAAACCATTTAAATGTCCAGTTAATGGAGATGAAACTTGTGTTAAATCTCAAATTGAATGTGATTGTCCTGAAGGCTGGATTAGATGTGATTATATGAAATATTGTGTTCCTGCAGATAGACCATGGATGTGCCCAGATTACAAACTAAGACGTTGTCAACAAATAAATTCAAATTGGGGATATTTCGCTGACGGTATTTGCAGAGATAAAAATTATGTACAACCAACCCAAATTGTTTGTCCATTTGGTAAAGTTCTTTGCGCTGATTTAACTTGTAAGGATGAACATTATCTCTGTCCAAACTCTACTGAAACACCTTTAGGAAGAACAAGATGTGTTGATCAACAAGTTACTAAATATGCTTATGAATGTGCATCTACTATCACTTGTCCTAATAAAGACCAAGTTGTATGCTCTGATGGTGCTTGTGTTGAAAATGAAATATTCTGTGCACCTATAAGAGAATGTCCTTATTATTATCCTCACCTTTGTAATAATAATGTTTGTGTTGCTAATGCTACTGATTGTATGGAAGGTATTGCTTGTGGAGATGGTAATTCTCTTTGCTATGATTATATTTGCAGAGAAAGATGTGATGGAGCTTAAAACTAAGAAAATTGCTTATTATTATTAATTATATTATTAATTTATTATTGTTGTTGTTGTTTAATTATTATAACATATTATAAACTAGAAAAACTAGTAAATTATATAAAAATATTTTTTTATTTATTTTTAATGGAAATAATTATTTTTTATAAAATTAATGTTAATTAATTTTTAATCTGATTTTATTTTTTATTTTTTATTTAATTTTAATTAAATAAATTAATATTTTTTTTGATTATTTTTTTAAATATAATTAAAAAATATTATCTCCATTAGATTCTTTTTCAATCTATATCATATTTTTTATCAATTGTCACAATACAACACAATATTTTATAATATAAAAACTATAAAAGTAGACTC
>JAJJKM010003834.1:0-10814 GCA_023805625.1 Epidinium cattanei
TCATTCAATTTAATATTATCACAAGGATCTTTAATGCATTCAGTTCTATTATCATTTAAATAATATCCATCATCACAATAAGCTGCTATACAATTATTTTTATCCCATTTTCCATCAGTTCCACAAATATATCCTCCATGAGCTTTACTAATATTAATTTGAGAATCACAATCACTTGTTTCAAAATATAAATATTTATTATCTGGATTACATTCATCATTATCATTATATTTTTCGAATATTCTTTTGGCTTCTTTAATAAATCTATTATATATTCTATCATTATATTGTCGATAAATATTTGAAATTTCATCAACTGGGTAAATTAAGAATTCTATGGGTGTTCTAGGAATTTCTTTATCATTTGGATCAAAATATTCCCCAAAGGTTATATAAGAATCAAAGCCTAATTTTTGTAAATTTTTTGCATTTTCAGAAATTTGAAAAGTTTCAACAAGTGAATTAGATTGAGATGCATCAAAATCAGATTTATTTAAGTCAGGTCTAGCATTATATCCAACTATAATTCCATGTCCATGAATTTGTAATCCAGTAATAAAAGAACTAGTACAACTAAATGAATAACCATCAGTAAATACTAAAATATCAGTTGGTTTTTTAGTTTTTCTTGTAGCTAAATATTCTTTTCTTTTTTTTTCCATTATTTTTTTTTCAAAAATACTAAGTGGCTCAATATTTTTTGTTCTTTTATGAACTATTTTATCTATTTCATCATCATAAATATCTTCAAATCCATTTAAAATATCATCTTTTTCAGTATAAGTAAAACATGTTTCAGGGTTTAAATTTTCATCGTTGACAAAAAAATTTTTTAAAATTAATGGAGTTGATCTAAGTCCCTCAAACAAAGGTTTAGAAATTTTTGGACGAAGATATTGTGTAAATGGAATGCAAATTTCTGTCATTCCTCCACCATTTCTATTTTCAATTATTATAATTTTATAATCATTTGAATAAAATCGAGAAAAGCATTTGTACATTATATCTTCATAATTATTAAAATTTTTTGGAAGAAAACTTTCTTGATATATAACATTAAATTGATTTTCATCATCAACTTTGCATTTAATATATTCATCTTCACTTTTTAAATCCCATATATCTTTTTCATCTTTTAATTTATTTTTTAATCCTTTTTCCATTTTAAATTTTTCTTCAATTTCCTCAAATCTAAGGAAAGGAATATCATTTTTGAAACTTCTTCTCTGTTCTTGTAAAAAAAATTCTTTAAATTCCTCACTAGAAAATTTTAATTTTTCAAGTGAATATTGGGTTTCAAACACTTTATCTTCTCCTTCAAATTTGATCGAAATATTGAGATATCCTAAAACCTTTTTTAATTCTCTTGATTATGAAATAAGATGATTTTTGAAAAATGATCTCTGAATTAATAATTTTCCCCCTTTGAAAAAATCGATTTTTAACATTTTTTTTTTATATATTTACTATAAACTTTAATACCCCTCTTCAAAAATTATAATTTTTCCAAAATTGATTTCTGATTTAAAATTTCCTCCCTTTGAAAATGACCCATTTCTCATTTGTCTTTGGGGTACTTATTAAGAAAAATAAGGTATTCCTTTTTATGTGGATAAAGATATGCTCCTTGTTGATAAATATAATTTATACCTTTAATAAATTTGCATTGTTTACTATGAGCAGAACCTACATTTTTTGTTATTTTTTCTATATATTCATAAGGATTCATATTATTAATTGAAATAATTTTTTTTCCAGATAATTTTTGTATTTCAGAAATTGTTTCATTAGTAAAATGTTCTCTGCAATAAGTATTAACTTGAATTAAATTAATTGTGAGATATGTATCATTTATTGTAACATTATCTTTATCAAATACTTCTTGTACCAAAAAGTAAAAAGGAATACAAAAATAATAAGAATATAAAGGAAAATTATTTGGTGTTATTTCAGAGAAAAATTTAAAATGACCATCTCCTGTATTTCCTATAATTTCTAGAATATCACCATAAAATTCATAAAATGTTCTATTAGTCTTATTAATGCTATTTAATTCTTTTATTAAATCCATTTTTCTAAAATAATTTGGTCTTGGTTGTTTAGGAGCCTTTAAAAAATCTAAATATATATATCCTTCACTTATAAGGGCAGTCATATTTCCAATTACACTATTACAATATTCTTCAGATACAGTTTCATTCATTAATTCTTCATAATAATCTTGACATAAAATTGAGCTTATTAACAATAAAAATAGAAGCCAAACCATTTTCGATAAATAAAGAATTAATTTTATTTTACAGATTAAATAAGCCTTAGTCCACACAGTCATGTCCTTCCTGAAGAATCAAAATTTTTAAAATTTTCTGGGAGGACATGACTGTAATAATGAAAATACAATAAAGAACAAAGGTATTTATTTATATATATATCCAAAAAGGAGTTTAAAAAAATAAAGAATATATAAATTAAGATATTTTAAAATTTAAAAAATATTTAATTTGGGTATATATTATGAAATAATAAAAAAATTTTGTTGGGGGATATGACTTAGTGAACGGTTGTTTTGTAAAATCTTTGGGGGGATATTAGTCTGGATTATGATATAATGAAAGATGAATTTAGAATTGGCCCATTTCCCAATCCCTTTTTATTATTTTCTTTTTTGTAGTTATGGACTATATTAATATGCTAAATTTGAAAATTGTTATATAATAATTTATTTATAAATTTAAATAAAAACAATGAATTTAAAATTAATAATACTCAAGAAAATCTAAGATTATTCAATAAATTATCATAAGTGTGGTATTAGTACCCCCATAGTAATAATACCCCCCTCAACTTTTATAATATCGACCTCAAAAATTTGCAAATTTTCTCTATTTCTTTATAAATTTTGGTCATAAATAATGCCCGCTCAAAAAAAGTTTGTCGCATTGTCAGGGGTGAGACACTAATAAATATTTACTGTATTAATATAGGTATTTTTAACTATAATTAAAGAAAAATTATAATTTACGAAGCTCTCCATACTACTTAGAAAGATAAATTATATAATCTATATAATCTTAATACAGAATATAAAGATTGATCACTATAAATTTTTTATAATCCTGAAGCATCCTCAAAATTTAGTCAAAATAAGAAACTAAGATTTTAAAAAAAGTAACTTTTTATAAGATATGATCTTGTACAAAATTTACAATTTTGGAAAAGTAGGTACTTTTTAAAAAAATGACTCTTTTTTATGGGTAATCACTAACTTTTTATTTTCTAAATTTGGAGGAGTTTTACAAGCGAAAGATAATTTATCTGAAATAATAGAATTATAGAAAACCTTTTTAGGCAAAAACATTTAATTTTTTTTTTAAAAAGTTGATCCCGATAGAATAGTGGATTACTCTATTTATATATAAATCTATATTAATGTATGCTAATAAAAACTAATATAATTTATTTAATAGAGATATTTTTTTTATTTTCTTAAAAAAATTTAAAAAAATTAAAAAAATTAAAAAAAATTAAAAAAAAAATTAAAAATTTAAAAAAATTAAAAAAAATTAAAAAAATTAAAAAAATTTAAAAAAATTAAAAAAATTTAAAAAAATTAAAAAATTTTTAAATTTGATAATATTTAATTAATAATCTTTAATAAAATTATATTATTGTTTTATCAATATTAAAATATAGCTTACAAAATTTTTGATTACTTCTTCTGAAGTTTCATCACTTTCAATTATAAAGCCGTTATTTTGTTTCCCATCATGAAATAAAGTCCTTTTTAGGCTCAAATCTAAATAATTTTTATCATTATCAAATATATAACAATTATAATGTAATTCACTTGGCATACAAACTATTCCTTTAATTTTATATTCCATATTATTTAAAGAAATATGCTTATAAAATATTTCTAATATATATTCAACAAATTGAAAATAATCATTATAATCTATATCTAAAATAAAAAGCATATATTCAGGATAATTTAATATTTCATAAGTAATGCTCGCTGTAAGTAATTCATTAATAATTGAGCATTTACATGTAGTAATACTAGGGAGAAATTTATTATTAACAATTTGAGCCAAACTCTTATATTTTAAATCCTCAGCTTTTATTGGAATTAGGCAATTATTATAATAAATATTTTGATCTCTTATCTGACAAGAATAACATACTTGAGTTTTTTTAACTTCTAGACAATATCGGCTATTATCGTTGAATATATTAAAAATTCCTGAAATAAAACCAATCTCACCAAAGTTTAAAGGATGTTCCCCTCTATCTAATTGTTTAATATTCACATAAGACCAAAAATTGTACCTATCCTCTGAGGAAGGATTTTCTAATAATTTTATAATAGTATCATGAAGAATTTTTAATCCTTCATTATTCAATAATTCTACTTTTTCATCAGTTGAAAAAAATATAAAAAGATATAATGTCATTATTGCATCAAATCTGCAAGAATTATTAATCCATTTAAGCCACTTTCCTTTAAATTTTATATTATCATTAATATTCACTTCCTCTTCTTCATTAATAATATCACTTTCCATAATTATATCTGTATCAGTAATTATTTTATTATTTGTGTCTTCGTACCCCTTTTCATTCATAATATTATATTTATGGATATTTTTATGCTTTAATATTTCTTCATAATTTCTACTTTTTAAATTGAATTCTTTGAAAAATGTTTGGTCTTCTTTTTTTATGAAAGATAAAAAATTTATATAATTAATTTCCTTTTTCTTACCTAAATACTCTTTTATTCTCTTATTATAGTTTTCTAATATTGAATTAGATCTCACTAATTTAGGATATTTAGAATAATAAAGAGCACCGTTAATAAAATATTTAAGATTCTCGTTATAAAATGAATCTAAATATCTATAATGATCAGGGTATTTAGATTTTAAGTCATCTATTATCTCTGATATTGTATCAATATTACCTTCATAAATCAAAGGTAGTTCACCTAATTTATTAATTATATTTCTCGTTGAATTAATATACTGTTTTTTATTTAATCCCATTTTTTTTGCGTTTCTTTCTAAAGTTTGCTTATAATGAAAAAAACATGATATTCTTTTAGCTTCAGGAAAATATTTATTGACTGTATTTATCAGAGCTTGTTCATTATCGGTAGTGATAGTTTCTATATTAAATTTAAATTTTTCTCCAAAAGTTAATATTGATTTTATTGCTTTGAATATTTCATCATATCCAATTTGTGTTTTAGTATTGGTAAGTACATAAATAGCTGGCAATTTTTTTTCTATTTGTTGATCATAATACATAAATATGATAAATTGGCTAAAATCTTTTGGAATATGAAAGGTTCCATCTATAAATATATATCTACTGTATCTAAATCTTTGTAAAAAAAAATCGTTCCCCCAAATAAAACATTCAAATTTAATTCGTTTATTATTGTATGTTAGGATTTTATAAATATAGGATTGTAATAAATTTTGTGAGTCGTAAGTCTGAGTGTCGTTTAGAAATAAAAATTTAGTAAATTTCTGTGAACTTGTTTTCCATTTACTTATCATATTTTTAATTTTATTGTCAGTAATCTTTATTTTAAATTTATGTTCATTTAATATTTTATATGCTATTTCAATATATTCTTTTCGATTATAATAATCCATTTTATTATAAGTTTCTAAGCAAAGATCCCTATATTTTTCAAAATTATCTAAATATTCTCTTTTATCTGTTCTTTCTTCATTATATTTTTCAATACATTCATAACTATGCTCTCCTGTAATCTTAAATTTTGCGTCTTCTTCATTATCTGGATAATATGTTATTTTCATGCTACAAAATGGAGGTAATTTTTGTTGACTTAATTTATTTATTTGATGGTAATGATATTGACAATGAAATATTTTTCTGTTAATTTTGGCTTCATATTTGGAAGCATTATAATTGAATAAAAATAACCTATTTTGATATTTTATGGTATTCCCTTTTAATTCTATATTACCGATACTGTTTTCTTCTTTTATTTTACTTTGTGGATAATTTTTCAATATATTTGTATTTTTTAAATTTTTTTTTTGGGTTTCTTCTTCAATAATCTCATCTAAAGCCTCTTCCATTGACAAGTTTGCCTCTTTTGATTTGTTTACATTTATTTTTGAAATTAATTTATCATTTTTTCTTTTTTCATTTTTGTCTTTTTCATCGGCGGATTCTTTTAAAAAAGTATTTATTTCTGAATAGTTATAATATTCTTTTAAATAATTACTGTTTTCTTCATTACTTATTTTTTTGTCATTTATTACTACTTCTTTCTCATCTTCTATTTTATTTTCTTCTGAATTTGAATTTTTTTCTACTTTATTATATAATATTTTTTCTTTATTTATTTGAATATTGTTATCTTCTTTATATATATTTTTTTTAGTTGAAATATTATTATTTTTTTCTATTTGTTTTTTTTCTATGCTTTGATTTTTTTTTTTCTTTATTTTCTCATTTATTTCTTTTTCTTTTTCATCATCTATTGGAACTTCCTTTTTATTAACTTTTTTTTTTAATACTTTTTTTCTTTACAGGAGGATATTTCTTCTTTGGCATATAATTACAAACTTACTTGATGCTTATTTATATATTTTTTATCCCTATATATAATCTGCTTTTAAAAATTAAAAATTTATCCCCTTATTTAACAATAATATATTTTATTGTTTATATTTTATATTATTTAAATTAAATATTAATATAATTTATTTTAAAATAAATTTTCTTTTTTTTAATTTTATATAAATTAGGAATTATCTTAGATTACAATATTAAAGAGGTATTTGATTTAATTGATATTAATTACTACTTTTTTTTAATTTTGATATTTTTTTTAATTTTTTTAAATTTTTTTAATTTTTTTAAATTTTTTTAATTTTTTTTAATTTTTTTAATTTTTTTAACCCCAAATTATTTTTTTTAATTTTTTTTAATATTTTTAATTTTTTTTAATTTTTTTAAGAATTTAAAAAAAATATTTCTCTGCCACATTCTTTCTTTTTATCTTTTAATATCTTTCCTCTTATTTCCTTTACAAATATGAACAAAGCGTATAAAAAAAGGTTGTTTTAAGAATAGGATTTAAGCTCTAATAAATCTGCATAAAGTTCAATAACATGGAATTTGTAAATTGTTGAGATATTCTCCTTTTTTTATTATATTTTCCTAAATTTTAACTTCTCTTATTTTTTCATTAATTTATCAAAGGTTCAAATTTAATAAATAACAAATGATTTTTGTAAATCCAGATTTATTTTTAAATTAAAAATTGAGCTCTTTAAACATATTTTAAAAATTGAATATGTCCTTTTACTATTAATAAGAAGTCAATTTCATGTAATTGTTATAAGGACCTTCCTCCTATATGAAAAATATAAAAAATAAATTATAGAGTTCAAGTCATATCAAAAAAGATTTTAATTGAAAGTAATTTATTTTTGAATTTTTTCAAAAGTAATCCATATATAGTTTTAATAGGAGGAAAATTAGATAAAGATTTCAATTTCTATCCTTGAATTATTAAAATTACCTTAAAACACGAAATAATGGCACCCGAATAAATATTTTTTTAGAAGGGAGGCCCTATTTCATAATCAATTTTTATAAATAATTTTTTTTTTTGGAGGGATACTATTTAGTGCTTAATTTTTACTTTAAAAAATGGAATGTAAATTTTTTTTTTCAGCGGGGGAATATTTCTTGCCAAAATTGAAAGACCAAAATTCTTTTTTGGGGATCACTATTTAGTCCTTTACGGTATCAAGCTTTATATATTTTTTTAATTAATGTAAAGATAAAATTCCAGGATATTTCTAATAGTTTTTAACTTTTATTGCTTCATATAGAAAATAAAGTTGACTTATTATTTATTATATTATTAATTTCCTTATCATCTTATTTGAATTACTTAAATATAAAAAATCAATTTTATTATTAAATTATTTTATTTTATGTATTTTACTTAAGGTTTTAATATTTATTCCAATTATAATTATAATATAATTATAATATTCATTTTTATAATAAGAATATAAAAAAATAAAAAAAAAATAAATTTTTAAATGGGGGCTGTCTTAGACTTATGTAATGGTTCAGCTCAACATGTAATTGTTCCAAATTCTAAATCAATGGTTGAAAATGATATTAATAATAAATATAATAATGATATAAATGGGGTAAAAGTTGATAATAGTAATTACAATACTAATTCGATAGAAGAAAAAAAAAATAAGAAAAAAACAAGTGGAGGAGCAACCAATAATGAAATAATTAATGATATAGATACCTATAACATCATATCTTCCACCAAGGGGGCATCGGTACTCACCCCTAAGTTGAAAAAAGACAGGAGTCCATCAAAAAAATCGAAAAAAAAAGATGATAAAACAAGCTTTAAAGACACTGAAAGTAAAAAAGAAGAAGGTACCGAAGAAAAGAACACAAAAAAGAAAAAGAAAAAAAAATCTTCAAAATATAGAAGTTCTGAGCATAATATAGCTCTACTGGATAATAATATAAGTTCTCAAAAAATAAATAATAATGATGTTGATGAAGAAGAAAAAGAGATTATGCAAATAAGTGATACCATATTATCAGAAATAGTTTTAAATGAAAAGTTAAAAACCATCCCAAGGGAAAAGAAGAAAAAAATTAAGGGAAGAAATAATATAAGTATAGTTATATTAGGCCATAATGAAGTCGGCAAATCTTCTTTTTGTATAAGATTTGTGGAAAATAGATATGAAGATTATTATATTCCTTCAATAGGTGTGGAAAACTATTCGAAAATAATAGCTTATAACGACCGAAGTTATAAATTAAATTTTTCGGTGATATGGGGTGAAGCTAAAATCATGAAACAGGAAAATCTATTATCAGCTGCTGATTTTTTTTTACTAATTTATGATATAACAAAAATAAGAAGCTTTAATCAAATAAATTTATATTTAAAACTATTAAAAAAATATTTAGTCGTATTTGATAAAGAAGGAAAGTCTCCTAATTTTTGTTTGGCTGGGAATAAAGCTGATTTAGAATCGGACAGAAAAATTGGAATAGATATAATAAATAAATGTATAGATAAATATGGAATTAAACATTTTGATATATCTATTAAAACTGCTAAAAATATGAATAATTTAATTCAATATTTTGTAAGCATTTTTGATAAAATTTCTTCATCTGATAAATAAATAATATTTTTTTAAACATTTATATCCCTTATTTCTATAATTTGGGTTAAATGGGAAATAATGGGACATAAAAATTAATAATTATTTTTATATTTTATTATTATTTAGTAATATTTTATTATATTATATTTTATTTTATAAAATAATTACAGTAAAAAAGCCTTGAGTTCCCCTCACTCTTCCCATTGTGAAATTTTTTTTATTCAATATGAAATTTTTAATTTTCACCCAAAGAAATTACTTTTAATTGCATAATTTGAATTTACTTAAATAAAAATTATTTATCATATTTTATATGGAGTTAAATTAATTAATCAAATTAATATTAATTTAAATATCAATAAAAAGTCCTTTTAATCTGGAATGAATTAATTAATTAATATTTCAATCCTTCAAAATATCTAAAAAATATATTCTTTTGGGGAAATTCATGCTCTTTAAATGTAATCAAAAAAAATTTATCTTAAAAAATTTTTTAATAATATTTTTTCTATTTTAACATTATTTACTTTTAAATGTAAAAGAATATTCCATTTTCAAAATATAGTTAATTTTTATTAGCAATATTGCAAATTAAAAATAAAAATTTAAGATTAAAATTTATTATATATTTCATATTTATTAAAAATAATTATTAAATATATATTTAAAGAAGAATGGAATTAGAATTTATTCTATAAAATACCTTATTAGTTCGAAAGTAGAGCCCCCATCTCTGAAAAACTTTTTTAACTAAATTTAGTTTCCCCTAGAAAATCATGCCAAAAGAATGAATCTTTTATTATAATTTAATTTATTTATATTGAATTTGGATATACTATCTCCCATAATTACCTAAATCATTTACTTGAATTTAGCATCACTCCCTTTTTGAAAAATTTTTGGGGAAACTTTCCAACTAAAAAGGTAATATATTTTCAAATTAAGATAATATTATAATAAATGCTACCAGCAACCACCACGACGTAGGTTTCTACACAATGTCAAAATACAAAGACACATAAGTATATATCTTAAGGACATTAATACATAAGCCATACAAACTAAAAAACAACAATATTCTTCATTGGGATCTAAGCATCCACAAGGACTTTGCCTTGGTCCACGACAATAACAACAATTATCACTTCTTCTCTTTTTTTTCTCTTCTACCACTACAACATTAACTCTTTGATTATCATTATTGTTTGGGGGTTGAACATAAACTGGTTGAATTACTACTGGAGCCTGTTGAGGAGCTGCAGCTACAGGCATAACCATTTGTGGGCCTCTAGCAGGATATGCTGCAGGCATTATGTTTGGTGGATTTGGATATAAGTTTGTATTTGTATCATTTTGATTTCCAGGAGTGTTATTATACATTATTTTTAAACGTTTTATTTATTTATTTTAAATAAAATAAATTATAAAATAAAATTTTTCTTTGCATATTCAAAGAATTGATTGCTTAATTAGATAAAATTTTCAACATACTTTTCTTTGGAAATTAGAGATTAATTACAATTTTCATTATATCATAATTTCCTTTCATTTAAATTTCCATCTACTTTTGAATTTAATCTTCATTTTTATAATTATAAT
>JAJJKM010003835.1:0-10813 GCA_023805625.1 Epidinium cattanei
AAAATAATATTTTGAGTTCAAAAAACTCTTATCTTTTTTAAAAACAGTAATATTTTTTCTTATATAAAAAAAATTAAGAATAATAGGGAAAGAAGTCAGAAGTGATAAAAAAACTTAATGTTATATAAAGTAAAATGTAAATTTTAATTCAAAGATATTTTTTTAATAATATAATCTAAATACCAAAATCTCAGAATTTACTTCCCCCGAGAAAATTTTAAATTCAAAAAATGGTTATTAGAAATAACTCCCCTCAAATCTAAGATCAAATATAATTTTTGTAGGATAAATATATTAAAGTAATTCGATGTAACTTTTATTAAATAAATATATAGAAGTACCGTAATCTTGAAATATCCCCCCTTTCATAAATTTAGGTCGCTCTGAAGACTAAGAGGGAGTTAATTCGGAAATTACGGTAGATTAAATAGTCTTATTTCTTAAAATTTTAATTCTCCTTATTTTCTTGAGGATTAGTTCTAATGAAATTTTAATATAATCTAATTCCCTATTATTTCCAAATAATGTATTTGATTGATTTAAATTAAAATTTTCTCAATTTCTTTAATTATTTTTAAATTATAGGAGATTCGGGATTGGATATAAGGAAATTTTTATTTCCATAATAGTATATTAATATCCCCATCTAAATAATTCCACATAAAAAATTTTTTACACTTAATTCAAAATAGTCTTTTAAATGCCTATCATTTTTATTCAAAAATTTGTAAGGGGAACTCTTGAATTTTAAATAGAAATCTTTTTCGGAGGTACCTATCTTACAATATTTTTTATGGCTTTTATCACCTTCCCTCTCAAAAAAATTTTAGATTATAAGAGGGGGAATTAATACCATCATTAAGATATTTTGTTGATAATTTTTTTATTTTTTTATCTAATTATCATATATGAAGTATTAGAGCGACCACTTTTTTTGCCAAAAAAAATGGGGGTCACTGTATTTCTTCATTTCACAATTTTTTGGCTTTAAGACTTGCAAGCATTTTGATATATTATATAGATTTCAAAAAATATGGTGGTCACTCTATTTATTCATTTACAAATTTCAAAAAAGGGTGGGTCGCTCTATTTCTGGGGTCGCTCAAATACTTCATTTACGATATTCCCTATCATTTTATCCTATATGAAGGAGATGATTTATGAACATTTACTTCCCCTGGTTTAAGCAAATAAAGCTTCTGATTCTATCTATTTTTCATATAATTTTTACTCATTTTCTAAATTTTTGGTTAAATTGGCAAAATTATACTCACAACATATAATTCACCTTTTTTGTGGATAATTTTGTCTCATAAAGGAATTATGTGCTAATATATGATAATATACCGTAAAATTTAAATAGCCTCCTCAAAAAAATATTTTTCCATTCTAGGCAAAAATTATAATTAAATTTAATTAAAATATATATATCTCATTTTTAATATATATTCGTAAATCCTAAACAAACCCCTCTGAAAAAATCTTCTCCTCACTCTGTCTAGGGGGATTGATAAGCGTTTAACTTTGATTTAAAAACTATTAAATTTAACATTTAACCCTTTATACTACATAATAGGAAAAGCTAATAAATAAAAATTATTCATATTTTGTATATGGTAAAATAAAAGGTTAATTTCTATAAAAAATTTTTAAATATAGAATTTATTTATTAATCTTATCAATTTTAATTTTTCATTTTTTTATTATAATATTTAAATGGATGTTGATCCTGAAATTGCCATCCTCCCTCCCCTGCATATGATAATTTCCTGAATTAAACACCCCTGCAAAAAAAAATATTCCTGAAAAAAGCATCCCCTGCAAATTAAAATTCTAACAAAATAACTTTATATTAAAACCTAAATAAAGAGAAAATAAAAAATAAATGCTAATTAATTATGGAAATAAATTAATTTAATATATAAATATATTTTTATAATTAAAGAATTAATAATTTTTAAAATATAAAGTTCTTTTAAGTGTTAAATCAAAAATATTAAATTAAAAAATACTCTTAATAACTATAGTTTTTTATTTTTTTTATTTCTTTGATTAGCCTTATTTTTAATTAGATTATCTAAATCGCTTGAAACTATAGCGTCCCATGTTCTATCATTGATTTTTTTTTAGTAAAACAGAATCCACTATATATTCTTCACCTTCTATAATGCTATTTTAATATCTGTGTAAATTTTACATATATTAATTAAATAATATCCAAAAGAAGAATTTTTAATAATTTTTATTGGAATTTTAGATTCTATTTTCCCTTTTTTGACATGATTAAAAATTAATGCTTTTTTCACCTATTTTTATAAATTTTGGATTAAGTAGACATTTATCGTTTTTTTCTAAATAATTTCTTTTGTTATTAATTTTTTTAAACTCTTAACCTTAATATCATTTATTTTTATAATATCTTCTTCATCAACTTTTTTATAGGCTATATTAGGAGTAGTACCTATAAGTCTATGGATTTTATTACCATTAACATAATCTATATTTCCATTATTGAAATATATTTGAGCATTATAAACTATGCAAAAATAGAGAAATTAAGTTTATATATAAGAATATTATCAAAAAAATGTGAGGGGTACATTTATGTAAGAGGTTTTTAATTTAAGACTTAGTATATTGTAAAAATTAATAATTTTAAATCTACATTTTTCAAAATCCAAATTTTCTTCTCCGATAGAAATATATTCTTTACCAAAATATTTTTTGATAGTGTAATTAAATCTTTCTATACAACCTTGGCTATGAGGCCGGACATTTATTTACATATTCTTGTAGGATTAAATCAAAACCAATATATCCAATTTTTTTTTCATAAAAAATTTTCTTTAGTTCTTTATAATTCTCATGGCAACTTTTAGTATGAAATTTATATAATAATTCGTTTAATTCTTCTATTTTAGGTACATAAAATTCTTCTACCGTAAACATCAATGTAAGTCCCCCATACAGATAAGTTCCCCCTCCAAAATTTTGCTTCCAATTTTCAAAATTAAAATGGAAATTATCATAAATTTATTTTTATACTAAATCCCCTAAAACTCCTTAAATTTTCGACAAGTTAAGTCTCCTCCTTGAAAATTTCAACAAAAAATGCTCTCAGGGGGGGGAGTTACCTTGACGTTTACGGTATATATATATTAATTTTATTATTTGAAGTTTTTTTTTTAATTTTTTTTTATAATATAATTTATTAGAATCTTTAATTAGATAATTTTTGCATACTCTTTTAAAAGATGTTTTTATATTTTTAATACGATTTACTGTTAGTTTTTCATCTTTATTATTATCTAATTTTTTATCTTTAATTTCATCTTTAACATTTGTTACTTTAATGGAATTTTTATAATTTTTTTCAATTTCATTTATTTAGGCCAAACTCTAGCTTTATTATAACAGTATTTTGAATTGATGTTCCCCTTTCATTTAAAATTTCCTATAAAATATCCTTTAGATTATTTTATATACTAATTTTTTTATCTAAAAATATTTATAATTTATTTTATTAACTTTTTTTGAATTTCCAACCTTAAAATGCCAGTAAGGTTAATTTTTTAATTTTAAAATTTCTCACATATTAAGCTGAAAGTTCTATTAGGATGAGGGATATTTCAATGCAATCATAGGTACTTTTATTTTCTTCTGCAGGTTTAAGATAATTATTGATATCTTCTAATCTTGTATTTCCTTCTTTACAGCCTGTTATTTTTGGATATATAGAATCTTTATTAACAATAAAATTTGTTAAAACTTCTTTATATATATCATTATTTAAATTATCATTTCCATTTTTTTTAGTAATTATTTTATTATTTTTATGATCTTCTTTAATGATTGAATTATTTTCTATGTCATTATTTTTCCTATTATTATTCTGTTTTTTTAATTTAATATTATTAAGTTCATCAAAAAATTTCCTATTGTTGTCAGACAATAAATTTACTCTTAGTTCAATAGGATATTCTATATTATTTAAACCTATTGGTAATAGTAATTCAAAGTGATTTTTATTCACCCATATAATTAATATTATAGGTAAAAAAGGATTTAGTCCTTCTCCGTTAGTAATGCAGGTTTCATATTTATATTCATTATCGTTTATATTTTCTGTATTATAAATTACTATATTATACCTGTATTTAATACAAGAATTAATTATTTCATATTGTCCCACTTAACTTCCACTTAAAATTATCTAGTTAAAATAATCTAAATATGTCATCCATGTATTATTATTTCTATAAATATATGGATAATTTATTTGATCAGTATATTTTTTATTATTAATTCGAATACAAACTTGTTCCCTATAATATAGGTGATATGTTTCATTGTTATTTAAAAATTGGCTCATACATTTAATAAAGCAATTTCCCCTTCCGCTGTTAGATATTTGCTTTACTAAATTTTTTGTAATATTTTTTTTATTTATAATGAATTCATATAATTGTTGGTTAGTATTTATTATAAATAAATTATGCCTTCTTTCATATATTGAAGGCTTTAATATTTCGCTTTTATTATTTTCATCAAGCACATTAAATCCTGTTTCATGTTTATTATTATTTTCGAAATATTTATTGAACTGATTAATATTTGGAAAAAATAATGACATATTTATATTTAATTTATTTATTTATTTATAAAAATATTGGATATAGTATCTCAGGATTTTTTTTGCAGGGGATGCATATTTCAGGAAAAAATTTTCTCAGGGGGTGTCTGGTTGCCTATTTCAGGAACAACAAATGGATCTATGATGATATTATGATTTATTTTAATAAAATATAATTAATAAGTGGGCTAAATGCAAATTAAAAAAATATACCTTAAGTGAAGGAATAAATCCCTGCTCAATGACAGAGCAAAGACAAAATCTTCAAGAGGGGAGGATTATTAATTTAGTTTAATTTTCATTAAATAGTAATTTGGCTTATATAATATTAATAAAAATTAACTTAATTAATATTCAAAATTTTTTTTTTTGGAGGGATTATTAGTTAGGTTTTGTTAGAGAGCGAATCTCAAATTTTCATGTAGAGGGTTATTAGATAGGGGGGCTTATTCATTCATTTAAGGTAATTAAATATATTTATAATAATGAATTTGATTTTACAAAGTTAAAAAAATATTTCTTATCAATTTATTTATTAACCTTTTATTCTTCAGAAAATATTTCATTTTAAATAAATCAGGATCTTAGCCTATTAACTATTATTTCTTAAAAGGGAAAGGAAGAACTTTTGTGTGATTAATTAAAAACTGCTTCTATTAAACTTAATAAAATACATTTTGTTGAAAAATATTTTTATTATATTTTTCCTTAATTCTATTTTAAACATTATTTCCATAAAAATATTAATTACCTCTCTATGTAATTTCCATAATTATTAGAAAATTTAAAACCTAATTTGTTAAAAAAGGTTAGAAATGGAAATTTTAAATTTGAAATGACCAAAAAATAATATTTTTAGGAGATATTAAAGGGTAAAAACTATTAGTATGAATTTAATATTTTTCCTTTTGAATTATAACTTCAAATTTTAGGGTAACTTTTTATTTCAATTGTTATAATATCATCAAATTTAAATAAACTATAATTTTTATCTCTTTATATTTTAAAACAGAAAACAATTGTTTGGCCTAATTTCTAATGAAATCAATGATAGTATAAAGAATTAAATACCACACTTATCAAGGGGGTTCCCAGGTGTGGTCTAAAATTGGGATGATGGGAAACCCCCAAGTACTTAATAAAAATTTTTTCCACTAAATTTAGATAACGATAATTATTCAAGATATTTTTTATTGATTTATTATTTGGAATAATATAGTAATTAGTAAATAATAATTTTATATTTATTTAAAAATTTTCTTAATATCTATAAATATTTAAGCTTAAATTTATTTTATCTTAAGATTTAGAGAGTGTGGAGGGGGGAACCCCTGATTCTTACGATAATTCTTTTTTCAATTATTTAATTTTATTAAAATTAAAATTAAATCACATATTTATACTTATAATTTATATAATAATTATTTTAAATTTTATCTTTTGTGTTTTAATCTCTTCCCTTGAGATATATACCATTTTCTTCTTTTAATTTTACTAATCTAAAGCTCATGACTAAAAAAGGGGAAAGTGACAAAATCAAAATAAAATAACAATTTATAAAATATATGTGTATAAATTTATATAAAATTTTCAGTAAATAAATCATAAAGAAAAAAAATTCTATTTTCATGAAGTAAATAGAAAATATTTTCCATTTTAAATATGAATATGTTTTAATTAAGATATTTCATATTTTTTATTTTATAAAACAAAACCACTTTAAAAAGGGGAGAAGGACAAGATGGAAAAAGTAAAAGTGAACAATGTATTTGAACAATCTTAAAAAACCATAAATATTAGACCACAAATGATTATTATTAGAATAAAAATCAAATCGATTTTATCACTCAGACAAAAAATAACCTAATTAAAATTATTAATTCTATATAATTTATATATTAAAATATTAATTATAAAATATATTAATTTTTATATATTAAATGTTAAAAAATGTTTTATTCTTATTAAATACTTCATCATCTTCATATCTTATATTGCAATAATGTCTAAGTTTTTTTTGAATATTATAAAAATCATAATTAAGAAATTCATTTTGTCTATTATTTAATAGCCCACTTTCAAATATATCATAATCATTTAAAAATCCATCTTCATTTTCTTCCTCATAAATACTTTTTTCATCCCTATTTTTAACATATTCATTATAAGGTCTAACCTCCATCAAATCATTTCCATTCAATAGAATAGTCTCATATTCCTCATTATCTTTTCTCTTCTTTTTATTTTTATTCCTTTTATTTTCTCTTGTTTCTATAATTTTCCTCATAGGCATATTTTCCATCTCTTTCATGTTTTGTATTTGATTATCCATATCAATATTCCTTTTTTGCTCCTCTTTTTCAAATCCTAATAAATTGCTACTGAGCAAATCATCTTTTTCTGATATTTCTCCAATTTCTTTTTCAGAAATTTCTTCTAATATTCTCTTTTTTCCTTTTTTCCTTTCTTTTCTGATATTTTTATCTTTATTACCAATTTCTTCTTCTAAATAAGTATTTTCTACAGAATTCATATTGTTTTTGGCGAAATAATTTGGAGTCATATTAACAAAAGAGTTGGAACTGGAGGTTAGGTCAGAGCTGCTCCTATTCTTTTTTTCCTCGACAAATTTGTTGCTTTCATTGCTGTATTCACTTATCATGTTGTTTCTGTAATTATTGAATGAATAATTAAATACTTTGTTTATATTTTTTTCGTTGGTGTTATTTATGTTATAATTTATTATATTGTTATTCCCAGATATTTTTAGATAATTATAATTATTTCCTTCATTGATATTGTGATTTGTATTTTCTATTTTATCTTTCATATCATTTGCATTTGCCATTTTATTCATATAATTTTTTTTCTTTTTATCCTTTTCTTTTTCTTTTTCTTTATCTTCCTTTCTTCTCTTATTTTTTTTCATAATAGTTTTAGACTCTTGTACCTTTGATTGAACTGGGGAATTTTCTATCATACCTTTTTGCATCTTTTTCTTCTTGGGGGAATTAACTAAAATTCTTTTCTCTTTTTCCTTTTCTCTCTCTCTTTCTCTCTCCCTTTCCTTTTCTCTTTCCCTCTCTCTTTCTTTTTCTCTTTCCTTTCCTCTTTCTCTTTCTCTTTCTTTATCCTTTTCTCTATCTTTTTCTTTTTCCCTTTCTTTATCCTTATCTTTTTCTTTTTCTTTTTCTTTATCTTTTTCTTTATTTTTTTGTACTTTTTTCATTTTTTCTGGAGCTCTTCTTTTTCTTTCTAAAAATTGATTCATTTTTAAGTTATCTTTATTATAATTAATCATAGCATTATTGGTAGTCTCAGTATTATTATTGTTTATATTATTTGAATTATGAGTATTATTTGGTATTTTTCTACATAAATTATTAACTTTGGGACATAAAGAGTTGATATTTGTATTATTACTACTATTGTTTGAATTATTATTAGTTTTTTTAGGGAAAAATACTCCAAATATATTTTGTCTTTCTTTCAATTTATTATCATTTATCATCTTTTCTTCATTTGGTGTATCTTTACTATTTAAATTTGAATTTGAATTTGAAATTGAATTAAAAGAGCTACTATTTATTTTACTTTTGTTCATAATATTATCTTTTGCATTCGTATCATGTGAAACAAGGGATAAATTAGATGATAAATTTGAAAAATAAATTTCATTCTGATGTTGGATTATATTTTCATTATTATTTATATTATTTTGTTTTTCTTTTTCTTTTTCTTTTACTGTATCTTCGTCTTCATCATCGTCATCTAATAAGATAATCTCTTCTTCTTTTTTATCATTTATTTCATCGAAATAAGAGCTATTATTATTAATAATACCCATATTATTAACCATGTTCATGTTGTTACTCATATTCATATTCATATTAAGATTTGAATTATATTTAATTCTTGATTCACCCATATTATTAAAATTATTATTATAATTTAAAATATTATTATAGCCATTATTATAATGGTTAAAGATCTTATTTATATTATTATTATAATTCATATTATTAAAATTGAAATTTTGGAATTCATTATTGATATAATTATTATTCATATTTTGATATTCATTATTTTGAAATAAACTATTATTTATATTATTCATAATACTATTGCTATTATTATTGGCAATATTATTGCTATTGTTTTTATTATCAATGCTCACATTTTGACCATGCTCTTCATTTATCATAGATTCGTCTGAGCTTAATTCAATTATATCATTTTCATTATTTATGTTATTTTGCTCATTATTTTCATTTTCGTAATTATCATTAAAATCTTCATTTTGTTTTTGTAAATGAAAATCAAAAAATGAGTCGCTTAATGAATCATCTTCATTGTTCAAATCATTTTTGTTTTTATTGGCATTGTTTTTATCAGTTTTATCCTTGTTATCATTTATTATTTCTCCGCGGATAAATTTAAATTTTGTACTGTAATAAATTTGGGAGTAATTTTCATTTCTATGTCTATTGAACATTTTTTCAGAAGCATCATCTATATACATAATATTCAAAGGCTTGTTACATTTGAAGCATTTATATACTTGGCTATTGCTTGTGATGTATCCGCAGCATTCCCCATAGTCTAATACGTCAGAGTGTTGACAGAATAGTCCTCTGATAGGATTTATTATTTTTTGATTTGAAACATTTGAAATTAAATTCATGTTTAATTCTTCGTTTCCTAATGTTATAAAATTAGATACTTTATTCCATTTTAATTTTAAAACTTTTTCTTTATATAAATTTTTGAAAATCTCATAATATTGATTCAAGTCATCACAATTTCTCAAAATCTGCGATTGAGGTATTTTAATTTCTTGAAAAACTCCAATATAAAATATATAATGTCGTACATCAACAAATTCAAATTCTGATCCCCTATAATTCTCCAAAGGATTAGTGAAAGAAATAACAACTTTTTGTGTATATTTTTCATGACTTGAAAATGAATTTTTAGGTGTAATAAAAAAATCTGCTGCTTTTGGTATATCATATTTTTCAGAAGTAATTAAGTGTTTTTTTTTCGGAGTATAAAATGTAGTATTATCTAGCGACAATAATAAGGGACGTTTAAATCCTTTACCTTCTGTGAAATAAAATTGCTTGCCATTTATTTGAATGTTAACGTTATCAGGAAATCCTAAATGAAATGGTTTACCATTATTTGTTAAGCACAATAAAGCTAAATAATGACTATTTGGATTTATTTTATCATTATTATATAATGAGTATAACTCATTCAAATTTAAATAAAATTCAAACTTTTTTGTTCCATCTTTTAGCTGCGAAGTGTCATCTTCCCATTTCTTTTTATATATAAATTCTCTTGCAGGTAATATAGTTTTTTTCCATCTTAAATAAAAGTGATTATTTTGAAATTGGCAATTGAAGCAAATATACGGACTGATATATTGGGCATGGTATATACATGATAAATGTTGATATTTTAAACATAAAAAGCATTGAATTAACTCATTTTTAGCTGTATAATTTTTATTGTCACATATGCATTCTACTTGTAAGCATTCTTCTTTGTTATTATTTGTATTATTGTTAAGAGTTTCATTAATATATGTGCCATTTGACATATTAAATAAAGCATTTGAATGATCTTCAAAATTATTTGATTCATTAACATTAATATTTTCATTTATATTATTATTTAGGTTTTCTCTTGGCTCATAATTAACCTTTTGAGGTTCACTGTTATCTTCCCGCTTATCATCTATAACCTTTTTTAATTCTAATGAGTTACATGTATTTGTTGTTAACAGCATTGTACTTTTTAATTAAATTATTTCTTTTAACTCTTTATCTATTACTATATTTCTATTAAATTCTTATTATCTTTGAAAAAAACAAATATATAAGGGGTTAAATGGACATTAATAATTATCCCCTTTTCTAATTAATTAATATATTATAATTTATACCATTTTTTTTTCTATATTTTTTATTAACCTTTTATGCTCCCATATTCTCCCATTATGGGTAATTTTAATTTATTTCTTTTCTTGATTGAAAACATAAAGGGTTAAAGAACATTATATTTTACCACACCACATATACCTTTTTTGAATTCTTTTTCATACATTTTTAATATTAATCTTAAAAGATTATTTAAATATTTACACGAATTAATAAAAAGAATTAAATTTCA
>JAJJKM010003836.1:0-10796 GCA_023805625.1 Epidinium cattanei
AAAAAGCTGGCTTAGGCAATAAAAGAAGAAATGTACTTTTTTAATAATATCTTTTACAAAATAATAATTTATAGGCATTATATATTTAAAAGGCAAATCCTATTTCACATTCTAAATTTTTATAATATTTTTTATTTTTTTTATTTTTGATATGAAATTGGAATATTAAAATGAATATGTGAAATGGGGTCTAATCATATTTTACTTCAGATTCATAATTTTTATAATAAATAGGGGATAATGTTTTTATAAAAGAAGGACTTTATTCTTTTAAGATGGCATAATGCTCTTATATCTAATCTAATATTTCAAAAAGGAATATTTTTTTGTATGGAACCATGCTTCATAATTTCTTGATAAAAAATATATTTATTTCATTGCTATTAATAGAGGTCTTAAAATCAAAGAAATAAAATTTTTTTATATATTATCGTAAACCTCATGATAATCCCCCTGATGAAAATTTTTTTCCAATTTTTCAGTAGGGGATTAAGAAGAGAAAATTTTAGGCTATTTTTAACCTTTTAGAATAAAAATAGAATCGGTATTTTTCAAAATTAGGGAGCGGGACAAGAGGCGGGGGGGGTTATCTTGATGTTTAAGGTATATTTTTAAATATTTTAAATAACAAATACTGTTTATATTTAAAATTTAATTAAAATTATTATCTATCTTCTAATTAGAAAAAAAAGTTGGTAAATAATACATAGAATCAAAAAATAAATGAAAAGGCATAAATTATTTAAGTGACAAAGCATTTTTTTAATTTAAATATAATTTATCTTCAACAACCTACACATCAAAGAAAATGATTTAAATAAGAAAATAAAAGTAAATGAGGAATGAGGATTAGCAAATAATAATTAATTAGGTAATTTCTAAAAAAAAGATCCTGAATGGTCTGGGATCGATCCGGAAAAAATGAAGGTAGATACTTTTCAAAAAATTTAAATTTTTTTAATTTTTTGTCAATGACCTACCTTCTTTTTTTTCAGGGTCGATCCTGCTTCAGGTACCCACGCGGATCTTTTTTAATGGGGCACCAGCTAATTACATATAAGTAAATTTTTGTTTGATTTTATAAAAATTTTATCAATATTTATTTTAATATAATGAATTTCTTCCATCCAAGAAAAAGTAAATGATATCATATCTTATCTTTCAAATCATTTAAAATAAATATATATTTTTAAAAATGCAATAGATTAAAAAAATATTTATTTTAAATAATTTATTCAATTATTATTAATTGTAAAAATATAAAAATAAAATTAATGACTCACTCAGTATTAATCTTTCAAAGCTAAAATCCATTCTTTTATATAAAATTAATAATTAATTTCAATTAATAATATAAATAAATAAAAATAATTAATATATTTTGTTTTGAAGTTATGAGCAAATAAAATATAATTTATTTTATAAATACAAAACAATTATTCTTAGCTTATTGTTTCCAATTCTTTATCAGTATATTTAGCCTGCTTTATTTTTTCAACAATATCTCCAAATATATATTGGAATTCTTGAGATTCTTTTTCAAATTCTTTTTCTCCCAAAGCTTGTAATGTATTTTTAATAAAAGATTTATCCAATTTTAATTCAATCATAAAATCACACATATTTAACATGACTTGGCCTTTATTTTCATTTTTTTTGATATCAATATTATACCACCTAGACCAAAAGTTGCTTTGTTTTAATTTGGAATATCCCTCAATTTTTGAACTATAAATATCCCATATAGTGGTAGTTTTTCCGTTGATTTCTTGTCCGAAATATTTAAGGCTTTTAATTAGAATGACCACTTGATCCAAGATTTGATTTGTTTCTTTAATATTCAAAATAGACAAAAGAGTATTATATATCAAAGCATAAAGTAAATTAAATGACATTTCTTTTAATAATATAACATTTGTGGCATTTTTCGATAGAATACCCACGAAGAATTCTCTTCCGAATGGCTGATTTATTACATTTTGTATTTCTTTTTTTTTGTTTTGGTCTTCTTCGATAACCTCTGATTTGAATATTTTCATAGTGAAATCTTTTATTGTTTCTTTAATTGTATCTTTTTCTTTATCAGAAATGTCATCATATCTATCTCTTTTATTAAATTTTAAATTAGTTTTCAATTTCAAACTTTGGAAAGCACGGAAAATTATATTATCATTATTTAATTCATTTGAATTAAACTTAGCAATTAAATCATCTTTTAGATCATTTTCTTTCTTAGGCAATGAATAAATCAAACAATTTTTATTTTTGTAATTTTCATCCTTTATTTTACTTATTTCAGTTAAGATTCTTTCCTTTGATATAAACATTCCTTCTTCATCTACGGGCTCATCCAAAATATACATTTCTTCCATTTTTTTTTCTATTATTTCGGCATTTTCGTCATTTATTTTTAAATACCGTATTTCTCTAATTAAAGCGACCACCTCCACTTTTTCAAAATTTTTAAAAATCCTGATTCTCTAAATAGAGCGGACACTTCAAAAAAAAAGGCATTTTATTTATTTTTTATTTATATTTTTAAACCCTTAAATTTTTAATAAAAGAGCAAAACCAAAGGTAGGGACCTAGAAAATTTTAAAGTAGGTACCTTCCAAAAATCAATTCTCAAAAAAGAGCGACCCCCCTTTTTTTCCAAGTTTTTAATCCGCTATAATTAGAGAAATATGATAATTGGGTTTGGCTACATATATTTTGTCATGTTTGAATTTATTAACCAAAGATCTTCTCAGGAATGATGGGTCTTTTTCTTTTTTAGTTGGATCATATTTCATGACCATTGATGAAAAGTATTTTAATTCATCTTTTACCATTTTTTGACAAAACTGTTGGAATAGTTGTGTATCTATAAATTCATCATAAAACCTTTTATCTGAATTATTTGTTATTTTTTCTAAAAACAAAGCTTTATTAAAGACAACGTCATCATCTAAGAAAGTCATATACTTATAATAATCATGGAACATTTGGACAAACATTTCTATGAAAATATTTTTTAGTCTAAAATCGTAATCAGTCAAATCAATTTTTTTATATTTTTGATTATTTTTTAAATATGTTTCTACATCTTCTTTTAGTTTTTTTATTTTACTTCTTAATTCTTTTTCAAGTTGAACAGGTAAAGCAGGAATATTATCTTGCAAATATTTATATTTTTTTTTATTATTTTTGGTCAAATAATTTCCTATTCTGAATTTATTTTCAGAAATATAGACTAAAAATACTTCTTCACTGCTTTCAGCCTCATTTTCTTCAAATACCTCAGTTACTAGATGCATTAAGGAAGTATTGATTCCATTAATAAAAGGTAAAAATGTTTCTAAATATTTTACCATTTGATCAGACATGATAGGAATATATGTATGAATCCATTGGAATGGATATAATAAAGATATGAAGTTATCTGTTACTAAACTTAATCTTGTATAATCATTGTCTATGAATAATATTTTTTTTTCAAATAGCATTAACCTAAATATAATAATCAAATTGTCAATGTTAAAATATTTTAATAGACTACATATACTTGTGTTCATTATACCAATGTCATCCATTTTTGGACAAATTAATCTAATTCCTTTTTTGAAATATGGAATATAAAATTTTACTCTTGTTTCTCTTTCAGGTACTGGAACTGAATTAATTAAATACATAATTAGATTATTTATATCCATTGAATTATCTTTTAAATTTTTTGCAATCAAAGTGTAAATACTTTGCAAGCATTTTTTCATTTCATTAACATAAGGATATTTAGATATTAAACATATACAATATGGTACATAGACACAATCTCTAAATCCAAATGCTTGAGCTTTTTCCAATTTTTGTTGTATTTTATCTATAATATCTTTGTTCATTTGTTCATCATTCAAATTTAAATAACTATCTCCAAATTTCATTAAATGATGCTTTAATGGATGCATTTCATATAATTTGTTATATATTTCAACCATAATTTTATAATAAAAATGATAAGTCATCATATAGTATCTTTCACCTTTTTGATTAGTAATAGGAGTTACATAATCAGTTATCATTGAAGGAGGATTTTCTTCAGAGTAACATACTTTTATACCAGTGGGGAAACAAATGGTAGCAGCTAAATTACCCTATTTCACAAAATTTATAGACACTTGAAAATGCCCAAAAAATGGGGCATAAATTATATATTATCATTTATTGAATTTTATATTTCTTAATTATATCTAAATAATTTTTAAGATTTTATTTTTGCAAAAGGAGGTATAAATTTGGTAAAATAATGTATTTAATTCTAAATTTTTAGTATCTTTAAGTGGATATCTTGCAACAATTTCTGGCATCATAGCGGGGAGGGAGGAGCACTCAGTATGCCCGCAATCAGCAGGAAAAGATTGACTGTTTTCAATAACTTGTCCTTCTTTTTGTGGAAAAGATGCAATGAAAAATCCTTCACAAAATGTTTCTCTATCATCTTCCTTTTTTTTCTCTTGCATTTTTTTAAATAAGTACTGTTCATAACTAGTTCCTTTTAAATAATTTTCTTCAACTTGAATTTCACTTTCCAATTCTTCCTGGGACTCTTGCTTCTCAAGTATTTCTTCTTCATTAGGTGATTTCTTTTTCCAAAATTTGAAAAAATTCATATCCAAAAAATTAGATTCCTCTTTTTTGACATTTTCATTTGGCTCAAGAGGAACTGATTTCTGCATCACTGTATAGCTTTTCTTAGCTTTTCTTATAAAATTCTTTTCATTCTTATCATTCTTATCATTCTTATTATTGTTATCATTTTCTTCAGGAGTTGAATCTGAAGTATAATTAACCATATCATTTAATGAAATTAAAGGCTTACTTCCCTTTTTATGATCTTTGACATATATTTTATTCATTATTCTTACTGATATTTTAAATGTTGAAAAATCACCCACTTGGAAAGAGAGTTCAAATGAGTCTTGCCTGATTCCAAAATCATTTAATATCAATCTGTTATAATTTGGAACTTTTGAATTTTTTTCTTGGTATTCATTATTGTTAATAATTAAAAAAAAAAATATTGTACAATCCCCCAGATCTATATCACTAAATTTAATTATTTCACTTTCAAAATCGATTAATTCGGACTTGACAGGGACTTCTTTTGTTGATTTAGCATCTAGAAATTGCTTTTGCTCATTTGAATAATATTTACATGCAACTTGACATTTTATATCACCTATTATTAGTGAATTTAAATAAGAAATCTTAATAACTTACTTGATTGGGATAAAAGTTTTTGGTATTTAGGAAAATTAACATTTATGACTATTATAAAAATAATATGAAAGTTTTTATATAAAAAAATATTAAATACTTCTTAGTTCACAAACTACTTTCTTCATTTTTATTTTAATTAATTAAATTATTTTATTATAATTTTTGACCATTTATATTCTAGAGTATTGGGTAGTGGAGTAGTTTTGCTCAATTTATCGTTTTTGGAGTTCGAGAGTTAATTACTATAAACCATGAAATAATATATAAAATAAATAATTAAATAATATTAAATTTTATTAGGATTAATGACGGTCTTTTTTCATATATTTCTTTATATAATTTCCATATTCCTGGGAATATATACCCCTCTATTATAAGCCCCCAAAAATTTTAGACCAGAAATTTTTTTTTCCCAAAATTTGGTATAAAATTCCTATAGAAATATAGGCCCCCTTTGATTTTTTGATCTCACAATCATTTTTTGGGGGGCCGTATATTCCGAGGAATACAGCATTTATTTTTAATTTTTGATATTAAATTGAAAAAATTAAAGAGAAACTATTATTTATATTTAATCTTTTATAATAAATTTGTATTTAAATTATTCAATTATATTTTTCCAATTTAAGGAAAAATTCTTTGAAACAATATTATTTTTGCTTATTTATGAATTAAAAGTCTTCATTAATAAATCAATTTTTTAAACTCAAAACATAATAAAAAGAGAATTACCTTAAATTATGAGATAAAGCCCCAAAGCTTTGAGTATTCTGAAATTTTCTCGAAGATTTTTTGTTAACATGCATTTTTACTTTTGCATTTTTTAATTTTTTAAGTACCATAAATGAATGAATAAACCTCCCACCTAATAATCCCCCCTCAATATTTAAGATTCACTCTTCCCCCCAAAAAATTTTTTTTTTATATTAATTAGCATGTAAGACATTTATAATCAAAGATTAATTTGTTTTTTAATGTTTTTAAAGTTTTGATGCAGATAAATCAAATAAAATACTTATTTTATATTAAACTGAACTAATAATCCCCCCTTAAAATTTTTCTCCTTTCTGTCGATGAGGGGGTTTATTCATTCATTTACGGTATTAAAGTGTTTTCGGGATTTCTGGAAGTTTTATTTCATTCATTTTTTATTCCAAAAAAATTTTTCAGGCGGTTTATATCTTGATTTATGGCATTTATTTTTCAAATATACAATTAACACTTATTTGGAGATAAAATTGCTTTAAATAAATATTTTCATTCCTTTGTTTTATAAAAAGATTATTTATCAAAAGTATTTAAATTTATACAAAACAAAAACACTAATTTAAATTGATATCAATTTAATTTATATAAATTAAATTAAAATAAATTTTAAAAAACCTTATTTTTGCTTTTGAAAAAACAAGAAATATATATTATAAATAAAAGCAATGATAACCAACACACATAAATAATAAAAATCATATATCTATTATTTTTGTGAAAATTTAAAGGCTTATTTCTTTTTAATAGTCTCTTTATATTTTTTAATCATTTCCTTAAAAGAATTGACAAAAATTTTTGCATCATTATTTGAAGAAAAATCAAATACAATAGTATTTGTTTCATAATTGCTTTCTCCTTTTTTAAACAACCCAAAAAATTTTCCTTTTTTGACTTCACCTCTTATTTGGCATTCAACAACATTTTTCATATTTGCTTTATAGTTTAAACTAAGTATATCCAGAACTGGCACTTTTTCAAGTAATGTTAATTCTAAATCATGGTCGTCATTGTCATCTTGTTCTTCCTTTCCAAAATCATAATATTCTTTTTTTTGCTTTTTATTATAAATTAAAATAGTATTTTCGAAATCATTATATTGTTTCTTTTTGTCAAATTTGTAAATTTCAACCTCAAATTTGTCAAATAATTCATTTATTAGTATTTGAACTTGCCCATTTTCAATATCTTTCTTTTTATATTCTTTTAATACACATAAATGCATTTGGTTATTAGGATTTTTAAAAAACACATCTAAATTTTTATATTTTATCTTTTGTTTGTGCTCCCATAAAGCATTATATAATTCGTCCTTTTCTTCATCATCATCTTCCTCTTTTTTGCGCTTTTTTGTTGGATTATTCTTCTTATCAGCATTACAAAGGAGACATGTTTCTTCATTGTGTGATACTAATTCTACTTTAAATTTGTAACTTTCTTTGTGAACCATATTAAACCCACCATAAACATACCCAACATATGGGAAATTATGTTTAGTCATTGATGTTAAAGTATTTCTCATATTATCATACTCCTTTAATTTATATATTTGCTTAGCTGACAACTTTTGTTTTGCATTTTCTATATTCAAAGTTTTATCTATTTTTTGTTGTTTGATTATTCCAAACATCATTTTTTTTCTATCTTCCTCAGAAATATTATCTATATATAAATCAGATTCAATTCAGTGAAAGTATCTGTACTTGTTGTTAAAAATATAAAATGATAATTACCTCTTTCAGGCATGAACCTATCTGTCATTATTTTACTAAATTCTTCTGATTTCAATTCTTCTTGTGACACATTAATCATGCTCGGTAGAAAACCAGTTTTATCTGAATCATCATCATTTTCATCATATTGTAAAATTCTTAAATCTAATAAAATATACTGCATATTTTTTTCTATTCCTAAATCACATTTTTCACATAAATAATGAACATCAACATTAGTATATGATTTCTGACTATTTTGATTTGGATTTTGAGTTTGACTTTTTTGGAAAATAGTCTTTGATTCTCCCCTGGTTTGAATTACACTATTTTTTAAGGCAAAATCAGTTGCATAATTTTTACAATTTGGATCAATGCAATAAATTTGGGACTTATATGTTATATATAGTACTTCAGATGGAAAAATAGGCATAGCGGGCAGAAGTTCTGGATGATATTTTTCGTAATTTGCCTTAATATCTTTATTCTTTTTTCGTAAAAATCCTATTTTTTCTGCCAAAATTCTGAAGCTATAAGGTGTCTGTTCTCTCAATTTTATGGCTATTTCAGTAATTTTATCTAATTCTTCTTTTGTTCTGAAAGTTAAACATGTCATCAATGAGGCTAATAAATTAGTATCACAATTTAATATTAGTTCTCTTTTCTCTTTTATTAATGCTACGAGTAAAAATTGTATAAATAAAGGATCTTCAAAAGATATCATTTTATCCCATAGATTAAAAAACATATTTAAATTTAATTTTCCACTTATAAAAGTCACTAACCAATTTGTTGCATATACTTCTGGCTTAATTTCTTGTGAATCTAATTTATTATAAACTGTAGGATCATGATATTTTAAAAGAATGACATATAGCCCTAAAGCACTTTTTAAAGAATATACCGTAAACTATTAAATTAGAGCACCCCATCAAAATTTTTTGTGGGTCATACACAAATGCAAGAAATAAGGGCCTCACTTCCAAAAAAAATTTTTTATAACCTTTTTCATTTAAAATATACCAAAAAGTAAAAAATTTTTTTTATATAAATTATTATAAAAGCGAAGAAATAAGAGTCAACAATTTCTGAAACCTCTGATCTACTAGGGCTCTTATTTCGTAGTTTACGGTATTTCTTTTTCATAAAAATAATTTGGAAAAAATGTATCAACTATCATCGCCCCTATATTGACTATTTTAGTTAGTGATACATTTTTTAATTTATATCTCATTACAGTTAAGCATGTCATAATCTCTCTTCACTTTAATCCCCCCTCTAAAAATTTTGATTTTAAGCTAATAGATTTTTATGTCTTAATCTCCCCCTTTTCCAAAAAAATGAGTTTTTTTTTCTTTTTTTTTGATTTTTTTTATTTTTTTGAAATTTTTTATTTTTTTAAAAATATTATAGTTTATTTTTTCCAAATATCCATTGACCTTTTTTGTTATCAACCTTTTTATTCAAATTTTTTTTCAAAATTTTTGCTTTTTTTAATGAAATTTACATAATTTTTAGTTAGGAAAGACATATTATATGGTTTAAAGTAAATAAAAATCGGATTTATAAAAAAAATGAGTACTGTTAATGGAGGGGGCTCCATATTTCATGAATTATGATATTTTACAATATAAATTGTTTTTATTTTTTGAAAATTAGATTTCTCGTTAATCCCCCCTTTCAAAATTTGTCTAATTTTAATGCATAAAGGGGGGATTACGACGTGTTTTCCGGTAATATTAATGGCCCAAAAATCTCATTTAATCCCTGTTTATAAAAGAGTTTATATTTTTCGCAATAATATCTTAAAACTTTGGCTAATGTTTCAACAAAATCAGGATATATTTCACTTTCTCTTACTCTGGTTCTTTTTGAATCATTCATAATTACTACTGTTTGTGATTCAATTAAGTTTGATATATGTGATAAAATTTCTTGATCTTTATCTTTTGTAATTTTAAAAGTCAGAGGACATATATTGCTTAAGCATGTATTCCAAAAATCTATTTTTTTTTCATCAATCGATTCAAATAATAATTCTGGATTGCTTTTAACCATATCAAAATATTGTTGATCGCCCATACTGGAATTCATATAATTTTTGACTTCTTTTATGTAATCTATTTTTTCTTCCTTTTTAGTTTCTTCCTTTTTTTCTTTATTCTTTTTATTAATTTTATTTAACTCTTTTTTTGTTTCATTAATATTTATATTTTCTTCTAATAATTCATCATCATTTTCTTTCATTTATAAAAAATATTTAAAAAATGAAAATAAACTTGAATTACTACATATAAAATGTATTCTTCATATTTTTTAAATTCTTTCTACTCACCTTTTAATCCATATCAAATTTTGAATATAAATACAAAAGTTTATTTTATATTTTGTAATTATAAACATTTGATAAAATAATTAAATTTAAACTTATTCATTTATATTAAATTAAAAATGGAAAAATATGAGGAAGGAGTTCTGAATTCACAGGTGGATGTGACTAAATCAAAACATTTTGCATTAATTGGTATATTAACTTGGGTATTAATCCTCTTAGCAATGTTTTCATGTTTATGGAGAAATGATTGCAATGTTTTTTTAGGATTAATCATTGTATTTACTTTAAATCGAAAATTTAGTTCAAATCCGGGATTTTATTGCAAAGTTATAATTCATCTTTTAATAGCACTTATTATTATTGATTCCATTTGGATGTTTATTATGTTCCCATATTGGAATAATTATAATAATGAAAAATTATATTCCGACACTGCTAACTCTTTGCATGGATGGGTAGAATTTTTTGGAATTCTTGAAATATTTGTCAAAGCGGGAATGATTTTTATTCTTTTCACTCTTTATAAAAATTTTGGACCTATATCAGGATTACCTTATTCCACATTCTCATAATATTTTTTTATTGATATAAAAAATTTATTTATAAAAGATTTTCCAAAGTTTTTAAAAAAAATATGTGGAATATGATATTTAATTTGAAATATTTTTAAATTATTTTATTTAAATAATATTAACAATTATATTTTTATTTTTTAATGAGAAATGAAT
>JAJJKM010003837.1:0-10782 GCA_023805625.1 Epidinium cattanei
AGAAAGCACAAAAGACTATAAGAAAAAAATTAAAAAAACATTTTATAGAAAAATTTAATTAAAATAAAATATTTATATATTTTAAATTCATATTTAATAATTAAGTCATCAAGGAATTTAACACTAATGAATTAATTATATGTCAAATGGAAAAAACTTTAATGAAGATAAAGAGAAATTTTAAATGATAAAAAATAAATTTGATTTAAAAAAAATATATAAATTATTATTTCTAAAAATAATGATGAAATAAAAAAAATTCATAAAGTTCAAAAATAAATAAAATTCCTGAATTTATTTGAATGTTACAAATATCTATAAAACAAAACATATTTATTCAATAAAGTATTAAATACAAAGTATTGCTTAAATATTTAATATTATTAGATCAAGAAGAATATATCTGTCTAACTCCAAAGTTAATATTTCTTCTTCTAATCAAATGATTTATATCAAGATATTTATGATAAAACCAAATGCAGATTTTTTCAAATTACCGAGTTTCCATGATTTTAGGCCCCCCTCGATAGGTTTCCAGGGGGAGGGGGCTTAAAATCAGACTAAATTAGATTAAAAATTCTTTATATTTTTAAAGGAATTTCTGAAAATTAAGAGATGGGATTCGGGGGGGCCTAAAATCAGGCAAACACGGTATTATAAATTACCTGAAATCAACAAATTATTTAGGCAAAGATAAAACTTTTAAAGATTTTATTAACCCTTAATATTATATAGGTCAGGAAATGATAATAACATGAGAATAGTCAAATGGGTAAAATATGAGAAAGTAAAAGATTAAAAAAATATCTAAAGATAAGACTGGAAAGATGTATATGATTATAATTTGGTGTTTATTTATGGTTGTTAATTTCTAATGATATTATCTTTTTTAATAATTTTTAATTATCATAAGAAAATATAAGTTTTTAAGAAGATAATATTATTCTTTTTATGATGAAAATGAAAAAAAAATTTTTTGACCCATTTTCAAAATGTGCTGCCAAGGACTAAAATATTTTATTTTAATTTTATGAATAATTAGATAAATACTGTATTTTTCTTATAAAAGCGGCAAAATTTTTAAGAGAGGATAACCTTCATTACCACTCTATTTCAACTAAAATTATTTTTTAAATTGAAATTCTTATTTATAGTTTATGTTTTACTTTTACTACTTTACTTTTTCATCTTATAAAAAATATTAAGCCCCCACTCTATCTCAAAAAATATAAAATTTATAATTATAAAAAAATATATTCTGCCGCTCTATTAAAAATGCCACTTTAATAAGAAAAATATGGTATATATTTTATCAATATTTATCTTTTAATTATTAAGCCATCAATTGAAATCCCCTGATTAAAAATAAAGCTTTTTAAGTCAAAATTATATATATAAATTTTTATATGATGAAAAGAATAGGTATAAAATAAATCTAAAAACTAAGCAAATATTTAAATTAATAGAAAAGTTATCAAAGTCTAAAATAAAAAATGTAAAACAAGTATAATCTCTATTAGATGAAATTTTTGAAGAAGATGATTTATTTGAAGAAAGATTTAAGTGCTCAGAATATTTTGAAATTGAATAATTCAAATTAAATTCTATATACCGTATTTGATAGTGTCATTGCACCCCCCAAAATACAAGATTAAAGAAAAAGCGAGGGGGGGTGCAATGACAAATCAAAATATATCATTTAATTTTTATTTAAAAAATAACCAAATTTAAAAAATAAATAGGTAATTTTGGCTTTCCAAACATGAACGTTTTCAAGGGGGTGTACTGACACATTAGAATAATTTTTTTGAAAATTGAAAAAAGGAGGGGGTGCAATGAGACCATCAAATACGGTATATTTAATTTATGAAAAAATACGTTATTCTGGAGAGAAAAAAAATATGGGCATATTGCTATATGGTATTATATTATAAGCCGCTTAATATGATAATAATGAAATTAATATAAAAAAATAAATTGAGATTTATTTTTAATGATGAAATATTTCCTTATTTGTAGTTGTTCATAATTTACTCATAGACTTAATGAATTAGTAAATTTCTCCTTGAATCTGACCATAATCATGCTCTAAAGTCTAACATTTAACTGTCAATATATAAAATTAACATAATTATAGTATACTAATATCTAATATAGTTCGGCGCATTTGAATTTAGCAAAAAATATAAAAAAGAAAATAAAAAAAATAAAATCCACTTTACCTGGGGATTATGGTACCAATGAATCTGCAGCCCAAGGCATATTACCCAATCCCCATCTTTTAAATTAATTTTTTTCTAAATTTTTGAATAGATAAAAAAAATTAATAAAAAATATATTAAAATAAAATTAAAAAAATAAACTGACATTACCTGGGGATTATGGTGCCAAATGAATCCCCAACCCAATCCCATAATACCCAGATAATCCCCAATCCCCATCTTTTTAACCCTTTATGTTATCAATCAGTAAAAGATAAGAACTGAAGATTATCCATAATGGGAGTATATGTGAGTTTAAAAGGTTAATTAATTTTTAATTTTTTTTTATATATAAATTATGCATTAAAATTAAAAATATGCTATAAAAATTAAACATTTTAATTAAAAAAATGACTAGAAATGAAAAAAGACAATTTACAAAATCTGATATTTATATTCCTTTACCTGGTTGAAGTGGATTATATAAAATATTAATTATTTCTATATTAATTTTTCCTTGGTATGTTATTTTAAAAAAAAGATGTTTCAACCATCATATTTTTTAGTATGTTAGGAGGAAATGACTATTGCCCAAAATATCCTAAAAAACATGACCAGATCCACGACCTTCAAAACTTCCAAAATGTCCAATATGTTCAGAATGCCCCATCATTCGATGCTTACCAAATAAAAAAAGGGAGTAAATGGAATGAATGGAACAAAAAGAACAGATCTAACATGCCCACCATACCAATGTGAATGCCCAGAATAGTATAATTTAAAATTTAATTCTTACAAAAATTTAAAATATAAATTTATTTAAAGTGGTTTTGTATATTATTCATAAAGATTAAAATAAATAATTCAATAATCATCATGTATAAACTTGTAGTGCTTCTAAAATTAAATCCTCTAGCATTTCTAAAAATTATTGTCAAATATATTAAAAAAACAAACTTAAAGCACATAAAATGAGGTTAATTCTACTTTTTCTATTTGATCTATGGTTTAAAAGGGGTGAAGTTAGTTCAACTCATTGGTTTTGGCCATTTTCTATTCGGTTATTTTCCTTCTCTATAGAATGATAACTTCTTAACTCAATATCCTGATAAGGATCAGGAGGAAATAGAGGTGTTTGAGGAGGAAATGCTAGTTTTTCTACTTTTGGATGTATTTCTTTTTCAATTTAAGCTCTTTTTTCAAACGATTTTGCATATCAATATATGAACAAGATGAGCATTTAAATTATCTATTTGTGCATATACAGCATCCTCTATTATTCTGACAACGAATACAAAATATATTTTTTTTGTCATCTTCTTTTTCATTTTTTTCTTTGTTTTCTATTTTGTCATCTTCTATTTGATCATCTTCTTTTTTATTATTTTCTTCTTTTTTATTATCTTCAACAACTACACTTATATTATTATCAGTCTTAATAGGTTCATGACTTTTTATAAGTTTCCCATCTCTGTTTATTTTTTTTTGAGTAAATCAATATCATCCAAATCATTGTTTCTTTCTATTCTTTTATTATTTCTTGATTTACTATTTCTTGTTTGCATTTTAATATTATAATAATATTTTATAAGATTTTATTTCTGCGGGATATGTGGATTGGGGAATGGGGATGCAAAATTCAAATTATTCGACTGGTTAGATTTTTTTTAATTTAAACTTTTAATTTTCATTTTCCATTTTCCTTTTTTGGTAAATAAAAATTTAGGAAGTATGAGGAATTAAAATATTAATATATTGTATTGATGGGTATCATCTACCCTTCAATAATATCCACCCTACAGGGAGGAATCAAATCTGTATTAATCTCAAAAAAGGGGAAATTTGCCAAAAAAAAGGGGAACGGAAAATGAATTTTTTAATTTTCTGAAAAACTATAAATATATCCTATAGATCCAAGATTATATTTTTTCATCATATCTGAGCATCTACCAAAGCCTCACCAGATATCGGAGGGATTGTGGTTCGAACCATGTGAACTTGAAATTAATTTCCCAAAAATGAATGGAAAAATTTCCAAAATTGGCTATTTTTGAGCCCCTCAATACAAAAAGGGGAGGGAAGGAGAAAGGGAGGTTGGGGTCCAGAAAACTTAAATGCCTCCCTGGGATACAGAATATAAAATCAGAATCCCAATATCTGCTCTCTCCTTAAAGTTATTCAAAATTTAAAAGCTTGGAAAAAATTTAATGAAATTTATAAAATTTTTGTTTCATAGATTTTTTAAAAAATAATTATAAAAAGTTTTGGAGATGATTGGGGATTATGACATAAGAAGATAGGTAGGGTCCTTGAGTGCCTAAATCACCAATCCCCATACTTTTTTTTTACATTAATTTAATTTTGCTAAACATAAATGAGCCAAACTATAAAATTTTTTTATTTAAAATTAAAAGTTTTAATTCAAAATATGAATCATTTTATATAAATATACCATTTAAATTTGGTAATTAATGATTTATATTTATAACTAATTTGATTTTTAGTCTGACTAAAATGTTTTATGTCATTCTCTGATTACCTTCAAATATGTTTGGTCAGCTCCTTAAATTTGTTAACCAAAAAATTTCGTTATATACAGTATATAACTAAATATTTTATGGTGAGAATGACATTAAAGAAAACATGGTAGCAATATATGGGATATTATTGACTTAAATTATATATTCAAAACAAATTTTTAAATTTGAAACAATTTCTTTTTTGGGAGAAGGGGTTGACAGCATAGTTTTAAATTCTTGTTTAACTGAATTAAGTAATAAAATTAATAGTATTATTGATATTACTGATTTAATTCAAAAATTATGATTATAGATTCAAAAAATCTTTCAAATTAGAACAAATTGAAAATTTTTTGAATTTAAAGTTTGTTAAGTTTAAATCCCTCTACCACCCAGATATTCTTTAATATTCATTATATTTTAAAATAAATAAAAATATCAAAAAATATATAAATAATCAATATGATAATATATTAATAAAAAATAAGTTAAGGGAATATGTCTATGTAGCCATAAATTAAAAATGTCTTATTGGCTCCTTATTGACACTTAAAACACCATTTGTAACAATGACATCAATTGACCCTTTTCAAACCTCATAATTTTATTTGAAGCAAATCATACGCTTTTTATTTCCATTAAAGGACCAATATGGTATTTTTATTTTTTGGCTATATAGGAATATTCCCTTAACTTATATATTTATTAAAATATTATTATATTGATTATTGGAGTTTTTAAGAAAATCTGGTGATGGGGAATTTTTACATAAAAAATGTTTATAAAAAAATTATATTAGAAAATATAAAAGAATTATTCTATGAATGAGTCATAGTATAGTTAGTCCTTTTAGAAATAACAATAGGCTAACTTTATTATTTTATGAATTATCTATCATAAATACCGTAAAAATCGTATTAGTAGCCCCCCCTCTTACAGAGTGGGCAAATTTTTTTGAGGGGGGAGCTACTATTCCTACGGGGCTAATAATAAGACTTTTACTATATTATAAGATTTATATATTGGCACACCTTTCCACGTATAGAGCAAAACAAATTTTTTTTGGGGGGGGATATTAATACGACTATTCTAAAAATGAGAATTTTTAAATTTGAGGGGGGGGCTACTATTCCAACGGGGCTACTAATACGACTTTTACGATAATAAATTCTGATCCGACAAACTACTTTAAAATTTCTCATGAATGACCCACAAAATATTTCTTTAATAATCCCTACTTTCTAAAATTGATGAGCTTACCAAAATTCTTTTGGAATTAATAATTCCCCTCTTGAAAATGTTCTTTTCATCAAGGATTATTAAGGGAAATAATGAATTGAGCTTATTATTAATTAAAGATAATATTTATTATAATTATTAAATCCTATTCTAGATAATTTTTATTTATTATCTTTTCCTTTTTGATAAAAAAAAGGGTTAATAAATCAATAAATTTTGAATTTATTTATTATAATTTATCAATATAAAATCAATTAATTATTTGTATATAATTTTTAAACTATGTGAATTTTTATTTAAAGATGTGATGCTATGCTTTAAAAATCCCAATTAATATTTAATATGTTTATCTTTAAAGAGAAACCTTTTAAAAATGGCCTAAAACTGGCCTAACCCAAAAGTGGACTAGAATTATCACTTTTATAGACGCATACATTTTTAATTAAAATTTTATTAATATATATTTCTCCAAAAATACTAAATTTTATTAAATTAAAATTATTAAATTATAACTAATAATTTATTTATTTTATAATTTTTTCAAAATATTAAAATATATAAATAAAACAATATGAAAGATATAAGTAATATATTAGAAAAAGAAAGCTTATTTTCTAAAAATATTTCAAATTTAATTAATCAATATAAGAATGATGTTATAAACAAATCAATTAGTTTATTTTTAGATTCAAACTATAGAGATGCAGAAGTAGTTTTGCTCACTGAATTTCCAGAGATTTATTTCAATGAAGATACAATAGTCCAATATTTAATGGGCCAAATAAAATTCAAATTAGAAGAATATGAATCTGCTCTTAACCTATTATCTCATTCAAATTTATATAAAGATCTTCCATTTATTTTAATTACCCGATATATGGTTTTAGACCTACCCCTTTAATTCTGCTCAAATTACCGTAAATCTCATGGTCATCCTCGACTTACAGTAATCCTAGAATGACCAAAATTGGCTTATAGGCTGAATATAGTAATCCTAGAATAGGATTTTCATAAAGTAAAACAATTAAAAACAAGAAAAATTTTAGAATCAGAGAAAAATATTTTAAATTCTATCTTCAAAATTTAAATATAAATATTATTTTTAATTAGGGATAACCAAGAGATAATACCCATCTATTAACTGGAAAAAGTGGAAATTTTAGGCAGAGGCTGACCATAAGATTTATGGTATAGTAGTATTATAAAGTTTTTAATAGAAATACTGAGTTGCTCTACTACTACCTATAAGGTAAATATTCTCACATTAATATTAAAATAATAGTAAGTTAATTATTTTTGCCATGCATTAAAAAATGAAGTTAGCCAGGTGCCATTAATATATGATAGTCGTGGTCTTACATGCTTATATCAACAAGATTATAATGGAGCAGTTAGGAACTTTAAAGAAGCATGTACTTATTCTCAAAACAATTTCCATTATCATAATCATTTAGCCATTTGCTATCAAATTATTCTAGATAAACAAAGATTTAAAGAAGAAAGAATCTTAAATTTGTCTAAAAGCAGAATAACTGAGTCTGCTGCAGGAAGGAGTGATAATGATAGTCTAAGTGGGAGTAAAAGTATAAACAGTAGTAATATTAGTAGTGAAAATGAAAAAGAATTAGAGAGAAGAAAAGAAAGAGAAAGAAGCAAATTAAGAAAAATAACTAATAATAATAATAAAATTAAAACACGAATAAAAGAAGCATTTCAAGATGCAATTAATATTAATCCTAATTCATATATATCTTTATTAAATTTAGGGACATGCTATGCAAATGAAGGCTCAATTGACCAAGCAGAAAAATATTATAAAAGGGCTGAAAGCATAAATAAGCAAAGTGATCAAAATGACTATAAAATATATGTGAACTTAGCCTATATAGCTTTCTATGAAAAAGAATATCAATTATGCATGGGATATTTTGAAATGGCGATAAAATTATATGAGGATAAAATTACTCCAAAAGGACTTAATGTTTATATGATAAGTTTATATAAAAATAAAGAATGGTATAAATTAGAAACGATATCCAAAAAAATATTAGGAATAGATAGAAAGAATAAAAAGGCCTTAGTATACCTAATTATAAGTTTGGAAAAAAATAGAAAATATGAAGATTTGTTATTTCTTTTAAACAAAATTAAATCTAAGTTAAAAAATATAAAAGCAAATATAGAAGATAATAGGAATAAAAGTTATGAAGATTTAGAAGATTTATTCCAAAGTCCATTATCCCAATATAAAAAACTAAAAGAAATTATAAGACAAAAGATAAAAGAAACAAAAAAAAATATGCAACTACAACGTGGATTAATGAACGATGATAATAATGAATTACAACTAATGAAATTAAATAAAGATACCTTAAAATCATTTGGATTTAAGAATTCAGATATCGAGCGTATATTAATTTTATATCGTAAAAATCCTAACAACTTAGAAGCCTTATTTAATTTAGGATATATTTATTACAAAGAAGAGGAATTTGAAAAAAGTGAAGAATATTTCAAAAAAATTATTGAAATTAATCCAAACTATAAAAAAGGGATTGTATATGAATGTTTAGGAGATATTTACATGAATGAATATGATTTGCCTAAAAGAGCTTTGGAATATTTTACCCAAAGTCAATCCGTTGAAGAAAATGAATTGCTATTGGTTAAAATGGGAATTTGTTATGAAATATTAGAAGATAATGAATTGGCATTAAAATGCTATTTTGCTGCTCATGAAAAAAATGATGAATTTGTTAATCCTATGTTTCATATAGGATGCATTTATGATAAGATGAAAAATCCAGAAGCAATGAAATGGCTTGAAATTGCCTATGAAAAAGAAAAAGAAAATGTAGACTATTTACAAAAGTATGGGGATATCCTAGTCCAAAGTGATAACGAAAGTAATGTAGCCAAAGGTATTTTAATTCTTGAAAAAGGCATTGAGTTCTTTACTGGAAATATTGAAATAACTTCATCATTGGCTAAAGGATATGAAAAACAAGGAAAATTAAAAGAAGCCATACAACTATTAGAAAAAGCCAAAAATAATGAGGAATTTTCTAATAATAAATCAAAAGTGTTTCAATTGGCTAGTTATTACGAAAAAGCCAAAGAACTTGGAAAAGCTATTGAGTTCTTTAAAAAAGTTTTATCTTTAGATAAAAAGAATATTGAAGCCCTATTGCATATTGGCTATATATATAGAAGTATTAAAGAAAATGTAAAAGCTTTCAAATGCTTTAAACAAATTTTGTCAATTGAACCCAATAACTTTTTGGCTTTTTATGGGTTGGCAAGATTATATCAATCTTTAGATAATCATGATAATGAAGCAATTCAATGTTATAAGAAATGCCTAAATATTAATTCTCAATCATTAAAAGCTAATTTACAATTGGGAATAATTTATTTAAAAACAAAAAAATATCAAGAAAGTTTATATTGCTTGCAAAATGTTATTAAATTAGAACCAAATAATGTATTAGGACTAGTTGCTTTAGGTAATGTATATTTAGAAATGAGTAACTATGAAGAAGCCGAAAAAAATTTAAATTTAGCACTGAAATTGGACAAAAAAAATATCGCCGCCTATACCGCCTTAGGTGATGTACTATTTAGTGTTGGTAGAATTATGGATGCAATCCAAAAGTATAATTTGGTAAATAAAATGAATGATCACATTCCTGAAGTACATTTGAACTTAGGTCATTGCTATTTCTATACTGAGAACTTTAGTTTAGCCGTTGAAAATTATATTAAAGCTATAAAATTAGTTAAAAATACTAGGCATGATTATTATTACTTTCTAGGAAATGCACTTGTAGCCAATATGAGAATAAAGGATGGTATTATTGCATATCAGGCAGCTATTAAACTCAAATGGAATAAATTGAATTATTATTATGCAATAGCTAAGGCTTGCTATGTAGAAAAGTTATATCTAAAAGGTATTAAATATTTAGAAAAATTATTTGGAATATGAAAAAAATAAAAATATAGTGGAAACTGATAAAGATTACACTACCAATGAGGCTTTGTTTTTGCTATATAAATTGAATATTTCTTTGCCTGATGTTGACTATGAAAAATGTTCTAATATTATTAAAACTTTAGTAAGAAACGACCCAAAAAATGTTGAATATTTGGAACTTATGGCTGATTTACAAGAAAAAAATCAACATATTTTTGATGCCATTAAAACTTATAAACAAATTCTAAGAATAGAACCTAATACCTTAATTTTCTATTTTTATTGAATATATTTATAATATTAAATTTAAGATTAATTAAGTTATATAGTCCTAATTAAAAATAACAAATATCTAAAAGATGTCACTTAAATGAAGCAAATAAGGTAATTATGAAGCAAGAAAAAAATTGAGTTCTTTGAACCCTAATAAAAAGAAGAAAAGTTATGATTCTGAATCTGAGAAATATAATAGCTCAAGCTCTGAATCTGATATGTATGGAAGTGAAGAAAAGAAAAATGATGGAAGTAAAAATAAAAAAGGAAAAGAAGAAGAGAAAAAGAATAATTATGAGGATGAGGACGAGGAAAACGATATTAAATTTAAAAAAGTCAATAATATTTATGACAAGTTATAAATCTTAATATAAAGATTATAATTTATGTTCTATTAATTTTAATAGAACTGCTAAATTAAAAATATGATATTAATATTTTAAAAAAATGGAAATGTAGCTTAAGATTAAATTTAATTTTTAATTAAATAAAAAAATAATTAGACAAAAATAAATAATTTTTTAAATTACAATTCTTTGAAATAAAAAAAATTACCTTAATACCCAATATAAAT